>CAIGRF010323473.1:13063-23309 GCA_903798235.1 Fraxinus ornus | reverse complement strand
AGAGAGAGTAGGGTTTGGAAATTGGATTGAAATATGGTGGGGGTAGGTGTGGGGTATATAAATTAATTTAATTTAAAATATTAATATTAATATTAATTGTGGAATGAAAACATGATTTTTGATTAAATAAAGTATAAACCTGATTTTTTTAAATGTAAAAGAAAATGTCTGATTTGGTGTAATTACCACAATAATTGAAGCCCCAAATTTCACTCTGAAAGGCCATTGATTTTGGCACCCAACTAGTGTTTAATGGGTCCAATATTAAAGAATCGAAACTTCTTGGATCTTGAATTGTTCTCACCCATGGCCCAATACTTACAACCCATTGTTGGCCCAAATATATTTGTCTTAATAGGCAAATAATTTAAAGGCAAAACTGCAGTATTAGTCCCCAACCTGTTCAGTTGGTAGAAAGTGGGTCCCTAATTTTTTAATCCTGACATTTTCATTTCCACTATCCAGCCAGCTGACCATTAACAATGCATGCGAGATTGCGAGTTTCACAAATCACATTTGTTGAGGGATAAAAATAGTACACACGTAGTCGGTTTTAGTTAAAAAAAAAATAAAAAAATACAATAGTCGGTCGATGGACGACTAGAAGAGTTTGTGTGCAAAAAGTTGAGTTCTCAAAAGTCAGATCAAGTAAATCAAAGTAAGGTAAAATTTCTTTCACAAGACAACAAAAAATCCAATTTATGAATCGATTGAAAAATAAAGGGGGAGACTGAGATGAAAATTAACTTAGGCACTAAAATGAACATAACTCTTAACGGTATATTAGATATTTTATGAAATGAAAATGATTTTTTTTTTTTTTTTTTTTATTTTCGGGGAATGTTTGATTAAAAATGTAGGAAAAATTATGAATTTATTTGCAAAATATTTTATTAAGGAAGTTTGTGATTTAAAATAAATTTGAGAAAAATAATTTTTAAATAAATTGTACTCCACCTAACAAATGCTTAAAACATCTCCAAAATACTCTTTAAACATGAAAAATTCTCTATTTTAATGAGTCAACCTTTAAAATATGCTCCAAACGACTCTTTAAATTAATATTGTAATTTAGAGAGAGTTTGACTCTGCAAATTACTCACTCTGAATAATTAAATGGATTCAAAGTTTTTCAATTTTCAATGTAGAAAAACAATAAAATAATCTAAAAAAAAAGCTAGTTTAAATAAAAAATAAAGAACAATAATAAATACTTTTTGTGAGTAGGAAAATGAAGTGTTAAATATAAGAGTTTTGCTATGGGTACCCGGGCGTTTACACGCCTGGGTACCCGACCCCACTGCCCCCCTCACAATAGGGGGGCAGAATTATTATATTCTACGCGGGGTCCACGGTGGGCCCCTCAATTATGTGAGAGACGGGTAATCCGGAGTGTAAACACTCCGGGTACCAATAGCAATTTCCAAAGTGAAAAGGACTCTCTTTAATTTCTTGTAAGCGTGGACAATTGTAGTCCATTCCCCAATCAATGACGTGGTGGCCCACCTAAATGATACGTTAGGAAAAAGAAAAAATAGTCTATTTCTTTTCTTACTTTAAATATAAAGCTGAAAAGCGTTTAATTAATTAAATAATCTAATTTATGTGTAAAAGCCAAGCCACCTGATTCTTCTGCATCTGAAAAAGGGCAAAAAAGGAGTGGACTTAATTTAATTATGTAGAAAGGATTAAAAATCATGATTTTATAATGGCCTACAAAAATTGTATTGCTTGTTTTCATTTCTTACATGGGGGGTCTGTCGGACAAATTTTTCGATAAAAATTTTAGCAGATTTTAATAAAAATTGATATAATGTATTATTAAAAAATTGATGAAAGATGGATGTCCCGTGGTTAAAATTAAAATTTCAATAATTAAAAATTGGTAAAATTTAACGAAGTTTTATCACCAGTCACAAAGGAAATGAGTAATGCTGTTTAGCCACACTGATATTACAATTCTGATATATGTGGCGTTAGATGACAGACTGAATGAAAGGTGAAATTAGTTTACTTATTTAATTTTATCTATTATTTAATAACACGTTAATACCACCTAAGTTGGAGTCGTAATCTCGAAAACATTATTGAAAGGGAATTCATGTTTCTTTCTCCCCTTCCAATCCAAACAACTATGCTTACTCATCATAATACACTCTATCTTGCATTAAAAGACAGTCGACACACACACATTCGGACAACCGCTCTCTATAAACGGATCACACACGGAAACAGATATTTTCTCTGTCATTAATTCTATAAAAATATAATCTTGTGAATTTTTTCGATATCTCAACTACCAATTTCTCTCCTGTCCCTTTCAATTTCTCCCAACGGTTACTCTCCCTTTTCAAATCGCAGTGGTTCATAATTGTTACAAGTTATTACCAATTATTGTCTTCGTTCACACCCACTCCCCACCACAACCTAATTACATTCTGTAGAGAGGAAAAAGATCAAGATTCGGAGGTGGGTTTTTGATTTGAGAGGAAACTTATATGGATTTCAGTTCGTTCCTGACGTCTTTAGGGACGTCGTTTCTGATATTTTGGGTGCTCATGTTCCTTTTCACGTGGCTTTCGAGGCGACCCGGGAACTTTGTGGTATACTACCCGAATCGGATCCTCAAGGGTTTGGATCCATATGAGGGAATTCGGCTGACCCGGAACCCTTTCTCTTGGATCCGTGAGGCTCTTGCCTCCACTGAAGCGGATGTCATCAACATGTCCGGTGTTGATTCTGCTGTCTACTTTGTCTTCCTCACAACTGGTACGTATTTTCTCACAGATTTATTTCTAGGATAATTAGATGTGTACATAATTTGGGTACACAATGATGTGACGTTCACAAAATCCCGTTGTTGATGATGTGAAAATGTGAAATTTGAATTAAAGGTCGGATCCACACACACATGTAATTATGGACACTATTATGCGTAGCAGTTCTCTTAATTATGCTAGTTTCAGTTTATGGATTTTAAGGCAAAAGTACTATTTTAGCTTAAGTTTCAAGTATTTATTTATTTGCACAAAAGAAAGGAAGACCACCCCAAAAAACATGAATTGTCCAGTGTGCTGAGTTTATGAAACCAGAGGAATGACCCATTACAATCCGATGAAAAACATTTGTCACCCAATTAAAAATTAAAACTTTATTATGATAAAATGTCTTGAAGATAAGCTTTCTTTTGTCGGAGTCCGTCTATCTATGCGTTAATGGTTCTGAAGTTATGGTACTTTCAAATTCCTGCTCTGTTAGGCAGAACAAAAGAGAGGATTAGTATTTAGTAAGGGAGATGAATAAAGAAAGCCGATGATGTGAGGCCTACTGGCAGTCCCATACTTGCGAAAGCTACGTCACTTTCGTTCTTCTCCGCACTATTTGACTTTTTGTGCAGATAATCTGTTAAAAGCTTTGTTGCTGAATTTGCATGTCTATTACTCCCTCCGTCCCAAAAAAATAGTCCTATGATTATTTTCACACAGATTAAGAAATGGTAGTTAGTATAGTTAGAGTATTAAATTTTACTATGTTTTTCCATCTATACCCTTTATCCCTTATTTAGGTAGTTGGTGTCTATTATATCAAGATGTATTAAATAAGGGTATATGTGAAAATGAAAAATTTAATACATGTTTAAAATGGAAACATGACTATCTTTTTGAGACGGACAAAAATAGTATACAGGACTATCCTTTTGGGACGGTGGGAGTATTTCTTTTTGAGAAAATATGGTAATATTCACCTGAAAGCATGTTAAGAGTTCCATTCAAGATTTAAGAAAGTTAGATATAGGCACATAGCTACCACTGAATTTGTGGAAGCTAGGTGCTTCAATGTGGGTTATAGTTGCCTCCCAAAACTATTGAAACCCTGTAATTCTTCCCTCCCGTACTCATTTCAAGAACGATGTTTTTAATTTGTAGAACTTTTCTCTCGCAAATGGTTACCCTATATTTGATGGCACATTATCTTGCCTTAAAAGACTTAAATACCAGGCTATGTGGTTACCCTGTCCAAAATAAGAATTGTAAAAATTTTCTGGCTAAAATTTATATTAAAATTATCTGCTCTCTGATCCTTTTGCTTGTGCGTGTGTATAAATATAGACTGTCATCTTTTAAATAAGGGATGGGTGCATAATTGGCTAATTGTGCAGCAGCACCACAATAATCATAGAAGCAGTTTTCTTTGAGTCACAATTATGAGAAGTTGTAGACTGGTTCAGTTATCACTTATCACTTATCCGGGGTCTATTTTTGTTTAGTTATATGCAAGCTGTAACTGCATAGTCACATATCAATTTCTAAAATGGCAGGAGCTTTTTTTTTTTTTTTTTAAATCATCCATTTTATAATGTTTATGTTAAGCAATTCTACTTATTTTAGATGTTAAATTTATTGTTTAATGCAGTGTTAGGAATATTGGTTTTAGCTGGCCTTCTGCTTCTGCCTGTACTTCTACCAATTGCTGCTACTTCTCCTGGAGTGAAGGCAGATAACACCACCAGTGAAGGATCTTTCAATGACATTGATAAGCTGTCTATGGGGCATATAGAAGTAAGTTTCTTCCTATTACCTGTGTGTACGCAGAATTAATGTGGGGGCAACTTTGGATGTCTAACTGGAGAATCACATTCTAAATTTGAGATTTTTTCGGTGTCAAAAGCGTAGTTTCCCCCATAGTTTTCTGCTGTTTGCAAACGTTTTAGTTATATGATGCTGATCACTGCAGATGGTTTTCAATGCACCAAATCTTATCCGATGTGCTCAATTGAAGTTTATTTTCTTGTGAACTGCAGGTGGAAAGTCCACGGTTGTGGGCTTTTGCGGCAGCTACTTATTGGATATCCTTTGTTGCATATTGCCTCTTATGGAAAGCATACAAACATGTTTCTAACCTGAGAGCCGCAGCACTTATGTCTCCTGATGCCAAGCATGAGCAGTTTGGTGTTCTTGTCCGAGACATACCTCCTGTCCCTCAAGGTCAAACTAGAAAGGAGCAGGTGGACTCATATTTTAAGTCAATCTATCCCGACACGTTTTATCGCTCAATCGTGGTCACAGACAGTAAGAAGGTACGTACAATAGTTGACTTTCTTTTTAGTCGTCTTCTCATTTATTTATAGATCACTATAACTTATTTTCCCCCTTTTGGATATTGTTTGCCTTTTTTGAATTTAAACGGATGTGGGCTTTAAAGTGTTTTACTTGTACTAGGTCAACAAAATTTATCACGAGTTGGAAGGGTACAAAAAGAAGCTTGAACGTGCAGAAATCATATATGCAGAGTCAAAACAAACAAGTAGCCCAGAAGGAACAAGACCAACGACTAAAACTGGCTTCCTGGGTCTTGTGGGTAAAAAGGTGGATGCAATAGAATACTATGATGAGAAGATAAAAGAGTTGATCCCAAAATTAGAAGCAGAACAAAAGGTTACTCTCAAGGAGAAACAACAATGCTCGGCTCTAATCTTTTTTACCGACAGGGTAACTGCTTCATCTGCTGCACAAAGTCTACATGCCACAATGGTCGACACATGGACAGTTATGAACGCTCCTGAACCTCGCCAGTTAATATGGTCTAATCTTCCCAAAAAATTTTACGAGAGAGAGATACGTCAATATGTCATTTACTTCATCGTGTTTTTGACCATATTCTTTTACATGATACCAATCGGGTTCATTTCTGCATTAACTACTCTGGAAAATTTGAAGAAGCTTCTCCCATTTTTAAAACCGGTTGTGGATCAGCAAGCAATCAAGACAGTTCTAGAGGCATACCTGCCTCAGCTTGCACTTATCATTTTTATGGCTCTTCTGCCAAAGTTTCTTTTGTTTCTATCCAAGGAGGAGGGCATCCCTACACGGAGTCATGTAGAAAGAGCTGCTTCTGGAAAGTACTTCTATTTTTCAGTGCTAAATGTATTTATTGGTGTTACAATCGGTTCAACACTTTTCTCTACGATAAAGGTCATTCTGAAGGATACCAGCAAAGCTATCCCTTTACTAGGAAAAAGTCTCCCAAAAAGTGCTACTTTCTTCTTGACCTTTGTGGCTTTGAAGTAAGATTGCTATACATTTTTTCCTTTTTATTTCTAGTGGTATACGTTTATCTTTTATTCATCTAGTCTGTGGTTTGTTCCATCAATTTTGCTTCCAGTTTTTTAGGTTTTTCCATTGACATTCCAATGAACCCCGTCATTTATTCTCTCTTTCATTCATGCATATGGATAGAGATGTTCTGGTGGTAATATACTGATCTTTTTTCCTCTTTTCTGGCAACTGGATACATTCATTGTTCCTATGCATCCTCTTTATTGGTGTGAATACAGTTGTACTATAATCATAGGAAGATACGGATATCATCCCATATCACTTAAATTACCTTTCTTTTTCCTCATCTTTTCTGGAGTCTTGCATAATAAGTTTGTATCGTGATATAAATTTCTCTTCAATTTATATGGAATTCTGTCTTATTAAGAGAAGAAGTTACTGTGAGTGATAATTTCATCTGTTGGTTTTTACTTCATGGTGCTATTCAATTTCTTTTTGAATACTGATGCAGTATGTCTGAAACAAGTGAAGTAAAGATTCTGCCTCACTGGTTTTGGCATATGTTTATAAACAACAGTTGGGTTTATAAACAGATAGAATTGAGGGTGGATAAGTGAGTAGTACTTGTGGGTTCCACAAAATATATGGATAAAAAGTGCTTTGACTTATGGCAAGTGTTTATAAACATGTTCATAGAAACTTAAAAATCATTAATGCATTGCCAACTTTTAAAAAATTGATTTCTTGGATTGACTAAAATGATTTGGTGCATTGACAGGTTCTTTGTTGGCTATGGGCTTGAGTTGTCACGAATAGTTCCATTAATAGTATTTCACCTAAAGAAAAAGTATTTATGTAAGACTGAAGCCGAACTAAAAGAAGCTTGGGCTCCGGGAGATCTTGGATATGCAACTAGAGTTCCTGGTGACCTGCTGATTCTCACAATTGTTCTTTGCTATTCTGTAATAGCACCTCTAATTATTCCGTTCGGTGTAGTTTACTTTGGCTTGGGATGGCTTGTTCTTCGGAATCAGGTGACGTCCTCTAATTTTATTGCCTTGGTCAATCGTTCTAGGTGAAATGAATAATAGACTTCCAATTATCGCCGTTCCCAATTTTATCTTTTTATCTATTTAAGTTATTTTTTCAAATTGTTGTGTTTCCCTAGTGACTGAGTGTGTGAAACTATGAATAAATCAAATGTTTGTTAATTTGAAGAACATCGACTCTTTAACAGGTACGACCTAGATTCAGCTTAAAGATTTTAACTTCAGGATTTGGATGCAACCAACACAACAATTTCAATATGGCACTTGATAGGTTTTACAACAACTTTATGTAGCACTATATTATAAAATGAGTTCAACTAATATGAGAATTAGTGAAAATGCTTTTAACTAGCTGTTTAAGAATTATGAATCACTTTGGTTGGAAAATATAAGTTTGTTTAATTAATATAAGGGATCCTTCGCAGAAGAATACTGGAATCTGCATTAGACTAGAAACTATTGCAATTATGCGGCAATAATTACTTTTTCCATGAGAGATTTATTTATTTATTAGAAACATATATTCAAACTCAATTTTTATGTCTACAGGCACTTAAAGTTTACCTTCCTTCGTACGAGAGCTATGGAAGGATGTGGCCCCACATGTACAATCGCATTATGGCCACCGTGATCCTATTTCAAGCAACAATGTTGGGTTACTTTGCAGTGAAGCAGTTTTACTACTTTCCCATTTTGATTCCCCTTCCAATTTTGTCCTTCATCTTTGCGTTTATTTGCCAAAAGAAATTCTATCGGTTTTTCCAATCCACAGCGCTTGAAGTTGCTTCTCGTGAATTGAAAGAAAATCCGAATATGGAAGTAGTCTTCCGGTCATTCATTCCACCAAGCTTGAGTTCTGAAAAGGGTGATGAAGATCAGTTTGAAGATGCGTTATCTCATGTTTCGAGAACAGGTTCTACAGTTTGATGTACATTTTGTGAATTAATTGCCCCTAATGTTCGTGTTTGTAGAAGTGTGCCAAGAAAGAGTATTTGATACTAATAGTTGGATAATTTGTTCATAGTTTGCTGCAGTAGGTTTATTGTTGCCTTGTGGGTTTTAATGTTGTTGTCTTTGAACTTGTAATCTGTCACCTGTTCTTGTTTAATGCCAGAATTCCACTAGGTTCATTTGTTATTTATGAATACTGGTTAGTGTTTACAGATGTTTTACAGTCTACTTTTTTTTCCTTCTTCTTCTTTGACTTCGAATCAAATGTCGCCATGTGGTGTTTGTAAAAAAATTGGGTTTTGATGGTGGTATACCATGCTTTACAGCATCCCCCTCGCTTCCCAGAAAAAAAAAAAAAAAAGAAGCGGGCCCCCCCAAACTTGGTGTACATTTTTTATCCAAAAAAATTCTCTCACTTTGCTTTTACATATGGCACGATTGAGTTAAGAATTTGTGTTTTGTCCTCCTCAGTATTTACTCTTCATCGCTTCAAATCTGCAACAGGAAGTGGGACGGTAACAAACAATTTCTCTGTCGAATTTCAAAGAATTATTTTGGTCGAGATTTATCATTTAATAGTAAGTTTCTACTACGGTCACAAACATAACAAGTGCGTACATTATACCTCCTGATATTCACACATGGTGGATATGTCGGGTCTAATTTGTTCATTGAAAAATAGCTCATGGTTCGTCCATAGTCAGTGAATGAGTATGAAAAATAATCCGTCCAAACCTTCGTCAATGCTTGGAGGTCTGGTCATCTCACATGGATGACCCACGTGGAATTTTCCTCGATGCAGGCTTTTTCTTATGTAGGCGGAAGAAAATTATTTAACAAGCATTTAAATTTTGAATATTATAAGAAGAAAATTTCTTTCGATGTTAAAAAGTCAACCTTTGAAGGTCAAAATAAGTCGAAATTTCTTACCTGGTCCGCTTAAACCCCCAAGTCCTGACCAACGCGTGAATAAAGTTGAATCAGCCATGGTCAATTATCAAACGATACATATTGTTTCAAAGTCTCCACCATAAAATTGCACCTATATATATATACTGTATCCTTCTTGAGCCTGAGAAAAAACTACTCAAATGGCTGCCGCAACCTCAAAAGCAATCCTTCAGCTCCACCACCCCGCCACCGCCAACAAAAATGGGCTCTCCGTATCATCAATCCATGCCTATCAAAATTCCCCTTTTGAAACTCACCCAAGTCTAAAATCTTCCAACAAGACCATTAAACTGGCTGAATCATTGTCTAACATGTTACATCTGCACATTGAAAGAAACCTTAATTATCATCCTTCGAATGTACCAAGAATTGAAGATAAGCACGATTCTCCAACAATGTCTCCTAAGGAAGATATATCGAAAAAATGGCAAGAAATACATGGTTGTAATGACTGGAATAATCTTCTTGATCCACTTCATCCTTGGCTTAGAAGAGAAATAGTCAAATATGGAGAATTTGCACAAGCAACCTATGATGCATTCGACTTCGACTCGTTCTCTGAGTATTGCGGAAGCTGTCGGTACAATCAAAGAAAACTTTTCGGAAAGTTAGGCCTTACCGAAAGTGGTTATAAGGTCACAAAATACGTATACGCTATGTCGAAAATTGATTTGCCTAAATGGTTGGAGAGATCAAGATTTGCTGATACTTGGAGCAAAGATTCAAACTGGATTGGGTTTGTGGCAGTGAGCGACGATCAAGAAACACGACGAATTGGACGACGTGACATTGTTGTGGCATGGCGTGGTACAGTTGCACCATCGGAATGGTACGATAATATGCAGAGGAAATTAGAGTCAATCGGACAAGGAGAAGCGAAAGTGGAACATGGGTTTCTTAGCATGTATACATCTAAGAGTGAGTCCACTAGGTACAATAAGTCTAGTGCCTCAGAACAAGTCATGAGAGAAGTTAAGAAACTAGTGAATTACTACAAGGGAAGAGGTGAAGAAGTTAGCCTAACGATCACAGGCCATAGTCTCGGTGGTGCACTGGCACTTCTTAATGCATACGAAGCTGCAAAAAATTTCCCCGGCCTTCCGATCAGCATCATATCGTTTGCAGCACCCCGAGTAGGCAACATTGCCTTCCGGGGCGAACTATATCAAATGGGTGTCAAGACTTTACGTCTGACAATAAATCAGGAAGTCGTCCCAAGAATGCCAGGTATTATCATCA
>CAIGRF010323473.1:0-11042 GCA_903798235.1 Fraxinus ornus | reverse complement strand
AAAATCTTAAATATTAATAATTATATTATATTATTGTTACAAAATTAAATTAATTTATGTACCCCCTTACTAGTGGTGGCAACGAGCCGAGCCGGGAAAAAAAAAAGCTCGAGTCGAGCCCGAGCTTTTTTAGGCTGAGCTTTTTTTGGCCCGAGCCGAGTCGAGCCCGGCCAAAAAAAATGAGGCTCGGCCCGAGCCCGAACCTGGCCCGGCTCGAGTTTTTTCCGAGCCGAGCCCGAGCCGTCCGAGCCGGCGAGCTTTTTTGCCACCCCTAATTGAATCTGATTATGCATTACATTTAAATTACATTTAATTATTTAATATTGAATTTAAGAATAACGAAGAAAATCTGGTAAAGGAAAGTGCTGTAAGAATCTGACTAATACCCTCACAAGTCACAACTTGCCAACTTGGTCCATTTTATTCCAAAAAGTATTCACAACTTGCCAACTTGGTCAGTTTTATTTCCAAATACCTTTTTTCTATTCAAGTTTTTTCAAAAACTAACCAAAAAAGGAAAAATAAAAATAAAAAATGAAACTAACCCTGTCGGGGTCGAAAGCACAATGGCTAAAATGGACAGCGTTGAACCCTTTTTTTATTGCAAGCTCTCCTTGATCAAAATTACTGTTACGCCTCGCCATCGAAACTCAAAGTCAAAGTGCTACGTAGCAATTCACGTGGAAAGAGAATCAATAGAAAAGTCAACAAAAACTCAAGTGGTCAAAATGCAAAGAAATTATGCAAACCACCGAAACTCGTACCGAGACACTTTCTCAACTAACGAAGCACTACACTTAAGCTAAAACACTGCCTAAAGAAACGAAGAAAGGAGCTTAAACTCTCCACTCAGAGGATTAGCTCCGGGCCCAGTTCTGAGACTCTCAATTCATCCAAAACTCATAAGCCGACGTCGTCTCTTACAATATATTTGAGTATCTTTTAGAAGTGATTGATGTAACACTTGTAATAGAGGATGTCATGGTGTCAGCCTATTGTATAGGGCGGATGACCCCTTATCAATGTATTAATTGTATGAATAGACAATGATATGAAGCATTAACTAAGGAGATGAGGCCACGTGGTTCACGTGGTTCTGATCTAACTGATACCATGTCGGCCAAGACAATATAAATAGATCCTTTGTAACTTATAAGGGGTTGGAAAAATTGGAATTGAGATTCTTATGGAATGAGCAAAAAATATTTACAAACATTTTTACAAGCATTTTCATCTTTCATTACACATACTTGTTAGGGAATATCTTAATAGACAATTTTACAATTTACACACGCGATTGTTTTCTATACTTCCGCATATTCTAGTGAGATATTTGGTTAGTAGCTTTGGTTCTTGGCTGATGATCATTGTTAGCGTGGTCATTTTTGTTTCACCAGCCGGAACTCGAACATCTTTGTCTCTCACCGTAAAGCACCACCCGCGTTCAAGATTGCCTCATTTCTTACCGTTTCTCTGATAGAAACGCGCCGGAATTTACTTGACGTGACGAGAGTGGGCATGGCATCCGTTGACTCATTTTTCGAGGTTAACAGATTAGCGCCGTTTGTGGGAAACCATACATTTAACCACGAAAGTCTCGTGTGGAGAAGCCAGTAAGAGATACCTTGGAAGGAATTTCCTAATCCTTGAAAAATGAGTGTTCTTGAAGAAAGAATCGTTGGAAAGTCCAAGGGATGACCGTATGAATCTTATGCTCATTTGATCTTTGAAGAAATGAACATTTGGTCAAAAGAAGTGTTTGTCGATATGAGTTCAAACAATGAAGAAAACGCACCCCAAAGGACGAGGGAACACCCTAAAGAAGGGGAACCCTCAGAGGCTATCCCAGCTGATTGCCCAAGGCCTCACCAATAGCATAGACAAGGTGGGTCAAGAGGGGGAGACAGGATAGCAACTAGACTCAGTAGAGAGGTTGCCACAATGGCTGCCAATATGAGGAACATAACCCAACAGAACAGAGCTATGCATGAGTTGTTGATGAGCATGCAGGGTCGAGAAGGATATCTAGTTCTTCCATACGCAACCCCTGGAAACGTATTCCAAGACCCTCCACAATACTACCATGAGGAAGAAGAAGTTCAAAGCCATATAGCAGGGTACCATGAGAACATGATGGAAGCCCCCCAAGAAAGGAAGGTCGAAGTTGACACCTCAACTAACTAGGCCTCAGAACGACCTCATGAGACTCCATTTCATTTTCCTCCAAACTATGTGCCAGAAGACTTGCCTCAGAGGTCAACAAGTGTCTTTGATAGGCTGAGCCCAGGGTTGCCTAGAAATAGGCAAGCTCAATCCCCTCATGTACTTAGAAGTAGGCAACATGAGCCTCTTCGGTTCAAAAGACAAAAAAAACAGTTTACCACGAAGAGCCTTGGATTCCTCCCCCTAGAAATAGGTGTGAAAGGAGGGATCGGGCCAGAAGTGAAGCAAAACCTTCCCATTCACTTTTGCAAACTCACTATAGGGAGGATAAGGGTTTTGATGAGCCATAGAGGTTTTACGAACTTGACGACAACGATGATCATTCACCATTTTCGCAAGTCATTAGGAACGTCCCCATGCTGAACCACTTTACATTCCCCATAATTTCAAAGAATGGTGGGAGAGGTGACCCAACGAAGCATCTCAACAGCTTGAAAACCCACATGAATCTGAAGAGAGCCACCCACCCAGCCATTTAGTGTAGAGCCTTCCACTTGACCCTAAGTGGAGCAGCAAAAAAAATGGTACACCAGATTGCCAGAGAAAGCATCCGGAGTTGGCCAGACTTTAAAAGGACGTTTCTAAAGGGCTTCGCTACCAGTAAAGAAGGCGAAAGACCAATTCAACGCCAGCAAGACATGCAACAAATAGCAGGGCGAGTCTCTGAAAAATTTCTTGTCCCACTTCACTGATTAGATGACCTATTGTGTACAAGTATCATATAGGGAAGCTCTAACTGCCTTAAGAGGAGTTTGGACATGAACTCTCTCTTTTGGAGGGATGTGCAGAACAATGACCTTACTACTTATGATGTCATACTGAAAAAGATAAGGCGCGAAATCTTCAATGAAGAATTGAGAGATCATAGGAACATGGCAAGCCAAGGACTCTCCCTCCACAAATGCAAAGGGGAAAATGTCCTACCTCCCATTTGATGGATCATCAGACCCCTTTCAATCATAGACAAGCGCTAACCGCAGTAACACTCAATGCAGTACCCACTTTAGCTTGTGGGAAAGTAAACCCTTGTGCAGAAATGCATCAAGGCCAACCCTACCAGAGGTACCCATAAAGAAGGAGGGATAGATGACGAAGCGTCGAACCTAGAAATAGGGACGAAGAGCCCATTTATTGTACGTATCATCTCTCTTATAACCACATTACGAAAGACTATTGGGACATCGCGAGGCACCTCTAGGACACAAATCAAGGGAGAGGCAGGCATTCTCGAAGAGACACTCCTCCTAAACAGACTTAACAGCCTGGGAATGTTAAGCCAATGTCCCCAACAGGAATGATGCCCCAAGGAGAAGGGACAACGATGCTGAAAGACTTAGAGACGAACAAAGGTAAAGACGAAGCCCCCAACAATTGATGGCCAGGAGCCCATCATCGAAATTGATACAATGGCCCATATATTGGGGAGGAATCTAAGAATTCACAAAGAAATTATGCCAGGGAAGAAAATTACCCTCCTATGACAAGTTTCATAGTTAACCGAGCCCATGTTGAAAGAACAATTTCACCAATCACATTTACTCAAGAAGATACAATAGGTGTGCATTATGCACACCGTGACGCACTAGTGGTGAGGGTCGTCATGGCCTGTAATGGCCTTAGTGGATTATGGAAGCTTGGCCAACATCATTTTTGGAACCATTTTTGATAAGATGAAAGTTGACCATGATCTGACCACGATGAGTTCTCCCTTGTACGATTTCGCGGAAGATAGCATCATCCCAAGGGGTAAGATCTCTCTAACAATAGAGATAGGGATTGCACCCTTGACTGTTCGCCACTTCATGAAATCTTTGGTGGTTGATAATCGCTTCGGTTACCACGAAGTATTAGAGAGGCCAACCTCGAAGGAATTCAAGTAACTCTGGGCTGTCACTTCCATTCATCATTTATGCATGAACGGAAAATGGAATTGCGACGGTTCGGGGCGATCAAAGAAGCGCAATGGAATATTACTCAAACTCTCTAAGGAAAGCCGAACCAAGAAACGTCAATGTGATCACTACAGACAATGACATTGACGATGTCTCTGAACAAAAGGAAAAATCATGAACAAGGGAAAGATGTCGAAATAGCGGATGCCTCTGAAGAGGAGCCCATCTATGAAGTTATACATACCTTTGAAGAAGAGGCTATCTGTGAAGAACAGACCATCCCCGAAGAAGGAAGAGCTGCTGAAGAAACAATTAGTTTAGAGGAGCTGGATCCTAACATCATTGATTGCGAGCCTTAGACAGCACTTATGGAAAGATTGGAGAGCTTCCCAGTAGACTCACATGACTCCTCCAAATGATTGCAGGTTGGAAGAAATCTGCCCATAAAAGTTAAGGAGGAGCTAAACGCTTTTTATTAAAAAATCTCGATGTCTTTGTTTGGAAACACGAAGACATAGTTGGCATTGACCCAACGATCAGTTGTCATCATTTGAGTATTGACGTAAAGGTCATGACACACAGACAAAAAAGAAGAGCTCTCAACTCAGAGAGATATGAAGCTCTCAAATATGAAGTTAAGAACCTAATCGACAATTGATTCATCCGGGTGTCAGTGTATCCTAAATGGGTCTCTAACCTAGTATTGGTAAAAAAGCACAACGAAAAGTGGAGGGTTTGTGTAGATTTTTCAAACTTAAACCAAGCTTGTCCGAAAGGGCAACTTTCCATTACCCAGAATAGACTAACTTGTGGATTCGACTACCAGACACGAACTTCTTAGCTTCATGGACACATATTTCGGATACAACCAGATCCCAGTGTTCCCAGTAGATGAAGAACATACTTTCTTCATCACAGACAATGGTCTTTATTGCTACAAGGTCATGCCTTTCGGGTTGAAAAATGATGGGAACACCCACCAAAGACTTGTCAACAAAATGTTCGCTGATCTAATTAGGAAAATCATGGAGATCTATGTAGGCGATATGCTGGTGAAGAGCCGAAAGGCACGGGATCATTTTAAGAACCTTAATGAAATATTTCAAATCTCGAGGATATACCAGATGAAGCTCAATCCTTTAAAATGTGCATTTGGATTTGGTTATGGAAAGTCTTGGGCTACATTATCAACTAAAGAATCATTGAAGCTAACCCCGAAAAGGTTAAAACTTTAACCGACATGAGGTTACCTCAGAAACATAAAGAGGTACAAAGCCTTATCGAACATGTAGCTGCCTTAAATCGCTTAGTCTCTAAGGCAGCAAACAAGTGTCTGCCTTTCTTCAAAATTCTCAAAGGAGAGAGTAAGTTCCAATAGATAAAGGAATGCAATGAAACCCTCCAGAAGCTGAAGAAGCACTTAGGACAGGCTCATCTCCTCTCCAAGCCCATGTCCAACAAGCCATTACAGTTATATTTGACAGTAACCACTGATGCCATCAATTTGGTTTTGATAAGGGAGGAAAATGATCACCAACTGCCCGTCTACTACGTGAGCAAAACACTTTTGACATTAGAGACTCGCTATCCAAACATAAAGAAGCTATCCCTCTCTTTGGTGATAACTTTTCGAAAATTAAGACCATATTTCCAGGCTCACAGTCACACTATTCAGGTGTTGACAAATTTCTCCCTCAAGCAAGTTCTGCAAAAGCTCGATGCTTCGAAAAGGTTACTAAAACGGGCTATGGAACTCAATTCATTTGACATCATGTTTAAACCAAGGGCTACCATCAAGGGGCAGGCCCTTGCAGACTTTGTGGCTGAATTCATTCCTATTCCAGAAATAAGATGGAACCTGCGGAACCTCCAACATGGAGCCTCTTTGTGGATGGATCGTCCGAGAAAACAGAGTCAGGAACAGGCGTGGTACTTGTTAGTCCAGAAGGACATAAGCATATTTGTGCTGTATAGTTCAGTTTCAAAGCTACCAATAATGCAGTAGAATATGAAGCCCTCCTCGCTGGCCTTAGACTAGCCAAAGAAATGCAAGCGAAGAGACTCACTATCAATAGCGATTCCAGCTGGTAGTAAGTTAGGTACATAGCAATTTTTCAGCTAGAGATAAGTCTATGGATGCGTACTTGAATTTGGTTATGGAATTCATCCCCTCTTTCAAAAGATTCGAGCTCATATAAATTTCACGCACGAAAAATGTTCATGCCGACATCCTATCAAAATTAGTGAGCAGTAAAGATTCAAAACTACTCATTGTGGTGCCCATAGAGCATCTTCCCAAACCCTCCACTGGCACTAGCGAAGTGATAATGTGTGTCAAGGATACTCTATTATGGATGAAGCCAATTATATCCTTCCTCAAGGACCAAGCATTAGTTTTGAGGCAAGGATATTGTTAGCCCACCTTAAAAAAGGATGCACAATAGTTTATTAGAAAATGTGATAAATGCCAATGTTTTGCAACTATACAGAGGCAACCTTCCCAATAACTAAATGTTGTATCCAGCCCTGGCCACTTGCTAAATAGGAAATTGATCTTATAGGACCTCTTCCCAAAGGGAGAGGAAATTCGAGCTTTGCAATTGTCGCCATTTAATATTTTACCAAATGGGTAGGGGTTGAACCACTTGCCAAAATCACTGAAGTTAACACTTTCAGATTCCCGTGAAAGTTTAAAGAATGTTAATGCTGAGATTCGTGAAAAGTAAGGTAATTTTTCCTACAAGTGTTTTCCTTTTATAGGTAGGGCTTCTTAATCCCAGCAGTTGGATGTCGATTCGGGTCATCTGACTGTTCGTTTGAAGATTATATCTAAGCCACTCATCACGTCTGCGGCTTCGTCATCTACGACCCAGATTAGAGCGTCTGCGAAAATGTGTGCGAGACGCCATCATTACGCATTAAATGCAGCGACGGTTGCATATAGAGGAAGTTGAACTGACTTAACTGTCTTTTCGTGAAAATGCACCACGACATCATATCATTTGTGCACAATAATTACGAATGTCATGTGTCGCTCAACCATATTAAAGTCAAAGTTCCTTGTAATTATCAGTTCTAAGGCCCAATAAGGGCCAGACTCACTCCTCTTCAGCCAATTCGAATGAAGCTTCAGCTTTGCTAAGGCACTTCAGACAAGCCAACCTCGAAATTCTCCTGCTTTTCTGAGCTTTCCCTAAATTTTTCAGAAAGTGAAATACCTCTAAGTATATGAGTTCAAAACAACACTGTTAGGAGGTCTACACAAGTCATGTACATTGGAGATATTATGGTATGATGAAAACTACCCATTGCTAAAATTTTATTTACATTCAAGTCTTGCATTATATAAATAAACATGTCTAGACTTGGGGGACTATTGTTACGCCTCGCCGCCAAGGCTCAAAGTCAAAATGCCACGTAGGAATCTACGTGGGTAGAGAATTAACAGAAAAGTCAACAAAGACCCAAGTGGGCAAAATGCAAAGAAATTATGCAAACCACCGAAGCTAAATTAAGGCACTGCCTCAATTAATGAAGCAATACACTTGGGCTGAAACACTGCCTAAAGAAATGAAGAAATGAGTTGAAGCTCTCCACTCAGAGGACCATCTCCGAGGCTCTCAATTAATCTGAAACGACACTGTCTCTTACAATATATTTGAGTATCTTTTAGAAGTGATTGATGTAACATTTGTAATAGAGGATGTCATGGTGTCAACCTATTGTATAGGGCAAATGACCCCTTATCAATGTATTAATTGTATGGATAGACAATGATGTGAAGTCTCAACTAAGGAGATGAGACCACGTTGTTCTGATCCAACAGACACTACGTCGGTCAATGCACTATAAATAGACCCACTTTGTAACTTAGAAGGGGTTGAAAAAATTGGAATTAGGATTCTTATTCTCAAAACTTGAACTCTTGAATATGGAATGAGCAAGAAATATTTACAAACACTTTTACAAGCATTTTCATCTTTCATTAAACATACTTGGTAGGGAAATATCTTAATAGACAATCTTACAATTTACATTCCCAATTGTTTCCTATCCTTCCACATATTCTAGTGAGATCTTTGATTAGTGGCTTTGGTTCTCGCTTGGTGATTATTGTTAGCGTGGTCATCTTTTTTTCATCCGTCAGAGCTCGAACATCTTTGTCTCTCATCGTAAAGCACCTCCACTTTCAAGACTGCCTCATTTTTCACCGTTTCTTCGGTAGAAGCGTGCCAGAATTTACTTACGTGGCGAGAGTGAGTACAACATCTGTTGACTCATTTTTCAGGGTCAACAATTACCCCCCCCCCCCATTTTGATCTCTTTATGAAATGATTAGTATCATTTCATGTCTCATGTGGAGTTATGTCTTTCTCACTTATGCTTGTTCATAAACCGTCTACTTACATCGGGATTATCATGCACTCAACTTGTGAACTCTTATTTTAGAAAACTCCAAAATATTAATCGAGGATAAATTCAGGATCGGACTAAATTTTTTTTAAACCGAGCTAATATTTTAAAAAAATTACCCTTGAAAAATTGAAATGGGCTGGAGGACTAGGTTGAAGCCCAGCTAGGCCCACCCTTAAATCCACCGTTGAACTATTTTTTTTTTTTTATTTGTCTGTGCTATCCTTGACTTAACCCATACTCTCAACACAACGCTCACATTTTTGTGTGTTTATATATATATATATATATTTATATATATATATCAGTGGGAGCAGATTTACTTTTCTTGTGTTATATATGAATGACATTCTTTGTGCTAGTAATTTACTTTGCTTCATAATTCCAAGCAATTGATTTCAAAGACTTTTGACATGAAATATCTTAGCAAAGCATCTTTTGTACTTGGTATTGAAACTCATTGGAATAGCTACGAAGTTTGTTGGGACTTTCTCAAAGATCATATGTAAATCGTGTCCTCAAACATTTTAATATGCAAGATTACAAACCTAGGGAGGTTTCTATAATAAAGGAGAATTAACTTGTAAGAGAAATTGTCCCGAAAATAAAATAGAGCAACAATAGATGGAAAAGGTGCCTTATGCTAGCGTTGTTGCAAGCTTGATGTATATCCAAGTTTGTACCATGCCTGATATTGCTTTTGTAGTCAGCATGTTAGGAATATTTTCTTCCAATCCAGAGTTTGAGCATTGGGTGCTAGCAAATAATTTTTTTAGATACTAATAAACAACTATCGATTTCATGCTTATTTATACGAAGATTGATCATCTTGCTGGATGTTATGATAAAAGAAAATATACTTAACAATTTGTTTTTATGCGGACTAGAGGGGTAGTTTCATGGAAAAGTACGAAGCAGACACTTGTAGCTTCATTTACCTGCATGCATAATTTGTGAGTTGTTATGGAGCTACGACACATGCTATATGGTTGAAGATTTTATTTATGGGATTTTGGTAGTTGATTCCATGTATAGGTCAATCAATATTTATTGTGACAACAACGATTATGGTTAGTAGGAGCTATTGTTTTATTGGTTTGTTACTTAAGGTTAATTTTTTTTTTCTTTTATTGTAATCAACCTAGTTATTTTTGTTCATGAATTGATGTTAATTTATACATGTCTGAGTTACACGCATATTGTTTTATCTGATTGTTTCTTTTCAACAGAAAATGGTTGTCACTATTGAAGGCATTCAGATTTAGCTTTCATGAATAGTGATGGTTAAGGGACTGATATAAACTTGGCTTATGGACCATGATGTACATGTCATCGTCTGTTTTACGCTTTAAAATCGTATTGTGTTCATGGTAATTTAATTGCCAAAGTCATGACCATAATGTGAATTTCTGAAAATAAATACAGTTTGACAGCTATGATTTGATTTTGGTAATTAGATCGAACAGAACATGTTTAAATGTGATTAGGGGTGGGAAAAACTCGACCGAACCTACCAAAATCGTCCAAACCGAACCAACCCGACTGGTTTAGGACGATTTTTTTTATTTTTTATTTTTACACGGGTTGCCTGTGTAGGACGGTCGGGTCTGGTTATAGGTTAACTCATAAAAATCGAATAAACCCGTCCAACCCAACCCGACTATATTTATGAAATTTACTAGTGTTACGATGTTGCTTGGAAACTCTTAGGATAATATTATGAGACTTGGATAGAATACATTTTACAAAAAATAGTATAAACAAATACGCATTTAACACAAAAACATTTTAATTGTCAAAAATATTTCTTGGTTTCATATAATTAAATATGAATCTGTCCATATAACATTTCCCGGCATGAAGTGCCAAAATAATTCAGATTTTTGTTCATTGTAATTATAGAAACTTAATATTATATAAGTCATGAATCAATTATAAATTCGCCCAACTCGACCCGCATACTTTAGTTTTTGTTGACAAGTTGTCTCAAATCGACCAACCCGATCCAATTCGATCGATACTTGATTGAGTTTGGTTAAATTATAATCAAACCGATCATGTAGGGTTGTGTTTGGATTGAAATAAAAATCGACTCAACCCAACTCATGCTCACCCCTAAATGTGATTATCTGTTAAGTAATGATTTTCAAGACTTGTGGCCACTAAAACTTTTTGCAGAACTTTTTTGTCCAGCTAGGCAGCTACATATTCAATTCCTGAATTTTTCTATATAAATATAAAGATGTCAATCAATATTGCACAAGTGGGATAATATTAGAATTTTTTTAGTGTGCAATATTAATTGGGATTTTATTTTAAGAAAATCAGTTGGACTTTAGCTTAACATTGCTTGAAGGCCCAATAAATTATGTGTGATCATAACTAGGGAAAAATTCATTTTTCAGGTGTTAACTTTGACACAATTCATTTTTTTAGGTGTCAAGTTTCAAAATGAAAAAATCAGGTATATATTTATTAATTAAAAATATTTTTATTAATTAATTATTTGCTAAA
>CAIGRF010323407.1:0-10457 GCA_903798235.1 Fraxinus ornus | reverse complement strand
TTTGAAACTTTAAATACCTGGTGGGATGTAATTTCCTCATAAATAAATTGCAGATTGCAAATGATAATTATTTGAAGTACCATGTGATAAGCTTGAACAAAATTTAAGTACGACAAGATTTATGATATTGATGATCACAAGTTATTTCTGCGAATTATTAGAAATTGTTTGCTAGAAACACCAAAAATGTGATTGAAGTTTTATATCATATAAAATGATGGACTATTTTTCAAATGTGTGGATTGCTTATAAACATTACCGACTATATTCAATTACTATTATTTCTTATAACATTATTGGCTATATTCAGTTACTGTTACAGTTGCATTTACAAAGAGGAGATTTTCAAAAATGAAGTTGATAAAATCCTTCTTTTTGTCAACAATGTTACAAAAATGTTGAATGAATTTGTCATAATTAAAACAGGAATTTCTATAACAAATTGATTGGAATAATATAATTATTGATTTTCTATCAGAGTAAATTTAATAAAGACATTAAAAAAATTTAGATTATTATTTTTTAAATAAAAATAATATTTTTACATATTTGTAGGGCCCCAAAATCTGAGGGTCATGTAAATTAAAATGCCTAGTTATTGGTCAATTTAAACACAATATTGGCTAAATAAATCTAGGTGCAGGAGGAGCTACCAAAAGTCAGTCTACTATTTGCAAGATCAAATTCCCAGAAGTGATTTTGTTGCATGATGTTGCCGATAATAGATTGATCAGGCCAAGTCATTTGAACAAACCCAAGGCACTTTTCCCCATCATTCACATCAATCACATAATTTTCTACTGGGGGTTTAAACTGCACTCCATCTGCAAAATGAATCACCAATCTTGGCACCAAAGATTCATTATATCTCTTCGAATCAAAGCAGAAGTCGGGCTGTCCAGTGAGATTTAATCTTGGAAAATTCTTTAACGACGGCGTTAGGGCTGCCATTACAGGATCATAAGCAGGTTTTGTCAAGAAAGTTAGGGATGAACCGGAATCAAGCGTCATCCCTCCACCACTCTTCACATCCCAAACTTCATCTGGGATATTGAGCATTTTGTCGCCTACAGAAATTCCCTTTATATTGACACCATAGCCTGAACTGTTTCTTAGGACAAGTTCTGTCCGCTGCGTTCCGTTGAGTGTTTTAATAGATTCTATGCTTTCGTGGGAACCGAAAATGAGATAGCTTGACACGTTTTGGGTGCTCNCGCCTACAGAAATTCCCTTTATATTGACACCATAGCCTGAACTGTTTCTTAGGACAAGTTCTGTCCGCTGCGTTCCGTTGAGTGTTTTAATAGATTCTATGCTTTCGTGGGAACCGAAAATGAGATAGCTTGACACGTTTTGGGTGCTCAAATGATCGACTAGACAGTACGAAAACTTGCCTCCGAATTTATTAGCAGCTCTGAGTGCCATGGAAAAGTTGTTGTATCCAAGCCCTAGGAGACCATCAGCTCCCTCGTAATTTTCAAAATCGGAAGGGTTACTGCATCCAACTAGCATGTTGAGGATTTTTGCCTCTTCGCCATTCGTCTGGGCAAATGTTATTGTCTCATTAGCAAAGATTCCATGTGTAGGCTCTCCGCTCAAGTACCTAGTTTTAACAACCATAGTCAAAGGAAGATCAAGATATGAAATTTGTAGACCTTTTGAGTTTATATATGTGATTTTCCAAGCAAATAAGAAGTAATGTAGAACTTGAATACCATGGTAGGTGTCTGGCTAAGCTTAATATTAACTTTTACTTCTTAAAATGCTTTCATTGTTCATGTGATTATTCTTTATCAAATTGAGATCAAATCCTGATCCTGCATTCGGACTTGGGTATGTGAATTACTCGTATACATTAAAATTTTTATTTTTATTCTTCTATTCATTTTCAACCACACATTCTTCAATAGAATAATACCTTCCATCACATCAATAAATTTTCCTTCTTTTTCAACCACACATTCTTGATCAATTTACTATTTCAAAATACATTCTTTCAAAATAATGTGGCTCAAACACACTCTAAATGTTATAAATCCAAGACCATCTCCCATATGGTCGAATTGAGAATTTTGTTCACATTTCCAACAAGAGTAATGCTAAATGCTAAATGTACTAAGTAGGTCCTTTCTCATATCCACCTATTTAACTATCTTATCATTTCACCAACCGTAGCTCCCCATTTTGTACATATAGCATTAATTTTCCAACAATCACCCCTAATAAGAAATACTATGTGACAATGTTCTAAAATGCACGTATATGCTTAGCATATGCCCGCATGTTATCAAGGCGTTTTTGAGCCTCATATATGGGATATGCACGTAATAATGCGGCCAAAATATGCACGTATTTGTATTAAAAATTATGTCAAAAACTAGTGTAGCAAAGTCCAACCCATTTTTATAACTTTAAAAAGGTAAATTGAGCCCAATAAATATCAAATTAGTCCAAGTCACCAAAGCCCATGAATTATATATAGTAATCTATAGGGTTTTGACATTTAGAAAAATTAAAATCAAAAATCAAAGCAAAATTTGAATAGAGTTGCAAACTATCTACACCGAACCTCGAGCACGCTTCTTCTTCGATTTTCCTCTAGTTTTACTAACAAGCGATGCTAGTAATACACAATCTTGAATTGTTGATAGTTATGATGAAGAAGAGATTAATAACTATATATTACCATTTACAAGAGGTAATAAAAATTTTCGAGTTGAAATAAGGGAGTCCGATGAAGATGATTTTGTATTGGATAATACGAAAGATAACTTGGATGAAGAGGAGATTGAATTAAAATTCGATAAAGAGTTAAACAAAATTTAGGGTTTTTTTAAGATCGTGTTTGTGTCCAATACAATTGTAGAAATTGATTACCAAGTAATTGTAGCATTTATGATTTGAGTAATATATTTTTATTGAAAAACTAAAGAAAAAGTATAAAGTTCATGTAATTGTAGTATTTATAATTTTGAGCAATATATATTTTTAAAATTTGAAGAATATGTATAAAGTTCAAATAATACATTATTTTATTTATTTATTAGTTTAGAATATTTATAATTATATTAAAAATTGAAAAATACATAATTACGCATATACGATTGATGCTCGACCGAGACGCATTACGCATTTTAGAGCATTGCTACGTTATCATGATCCACGTGGAAAAAAAAAAAAAAAAAACAAGTAAACACATATTTACCTGTATTCGTAGGCGCAAGGAGTATGGAGAGAAGGGCACTTTTCAGGAAGAGAGGCGAGATCTATAAGCTCATTCTTGCACATTTCTGAAGAGCAGGGCACGGTCTTGAAAGACGACGATTGATCCGCATGAAAAACTCTTAGCTTTCGAAAATTTTCCCCACAGCTAGTGCCATTGCACCCATAATTACATTTCACCCAAGTTAAGTCACTCCCTGTGTCAGCTATCAGGACAACTTTTTGTGCAGGGGATCCAACAGACAAGGACACGTAGTATTCCCCAACCCCAAAATCAGCCCCCGAGTACATTTTCATATCCCCAGAAACATTAATGTTTGGGCAGGTTTCTTTGGCATTGCAAAACTCCAGGGTTTGTCGTCGATTTCTGTTTTTTTGATGGCGAATTATATCACGATGAAGTAACTGTCTGAGGTGCTCAAATCGAGTTATAGGTGGCATCCCTTTAGCACGCCGAAAATTGTTTCTGTGAATCATCTCTAGTTTTGTTCCAATTGGTTTTTCATCCCCCTGTGAAAACTCTGCCAAGAAAATGACCCCAAGAAACAAAAAAATGAAGAGAAAAGAACCTCTTTGCAGCCTACACGTTGCCATTTTTCACAATAGTGCTTAATTTAGAGGTGAAATGAGGAAGCAAAGTGTGGATGCCAAGAGTTGATATGTATTTAAATAACTAAGGCGAATATTTAAATGACAAAATTGTAAGGTAGGATGAAACATATATATAGAGAGAATATATTCATTGGTCTCTCTCTCTCTCTTGCTGGTTCCTTGCCAACAAATTTTCTTGCTTACTTCCTAAAAATAAGCTAAGCCAGAGACTGAATGCATTTCTGTATTCCCATTTTTGAGGATTCGGAATATCACACATTGATCTACCAAAGATAGATTTAACAACTAATTTGTTCTGTATTTCCTTACCGACCTTAATTTCCATATTCCACATTTCTCGATTGATGAGTAATGGACATTATATCATTGTCTCTGCTTTCTAGATTTCCATTACTTGTCATTTTCTTGACCAAGAATTTCTGTTCCACTGCAGAGATGACAGACGAGCAAGAGAAATGCCTGCCCTGACTTATTCTCAATCATGTAATTTTATTTTTAAAAGGTCTAATATAAATTTGGACAAAAGCCTCCAAAGCTTCGGGAGAGGCCTAATGCATGCCTCTTCGTTCTTTTTGACATGCATCCTTCATTCTTCGTTCCCGTGATTTGTCCTTCAAGCCTCTTTTCTTGATTTCATTTCTTCCACATAACAATATTCTTGAGGAAAAATGTAATTTAGATATGATGGTATAAAATAAATGGTAAAATTGAAAGTACATATTTATATGAGTTGCAAAAAACAAATACCAATGGAAGTTATGTAATAATTCTAAATTAAAATTAAAATGTCCACTCAGATTCTTTATATGTAGCCTAACATGTACAAGTGTTAACTAGAGCGAGCTGCTTGCTGGTTCGACTAGAGCTCACGCGTGATGTCATAAGCCGACTATCTGAGTTTTGCAGCAGAATTATTTTTCTTAAGCGTACAATAGTAGTCTCATTACGTTCTACTGTCTCCGCTTTCTTCCACAAGTCGAAACATGACGTGTTGCACATCTCAACCATGATGCATACTAATGTCAACATCCAGATTCTTCTGTGTGCATTTTTGTAGACTTATGACATGGCGTGGGAGATTTTTGCATGCATGCCTGCCTCCGCCTCCACCACCACCAGCAGTCTGAGTAGGGGAATCTTCAGTTTCCCGCGTTATTATTGTTATATTCTTGTACAGTGAGGTAATGCACAGTTTAAGTTTGGGAGTGGTTTGTATCATCAATTATGTTTTTCTTACTGCTTTTGAGTGTTTGTCGAGCATTAAAAATTAAAAATCAGAAAATCAGAAAAACATGTTCGTTCTTCCTTTCTTATTGCTTTTGTGTGCTTATGTGGGTTAGATAATATTGCTGAAAATGGTGTATATATTGAAATTATGCGTTAGACTAGGAATGGTGAATTTTTTTTTTTTTTTTTTTTTTATGTTGAGTTGATTGATGCTTATTTAGGTAAAAATTGATCTTAAGTTTTGTACGAGATTTGTGTTTTGCATTATGAGTGAGGGCTTTGATTCATATGTTGAAATAGGTTGAACATAGTAGAATTTAGCTGCGAAAACCAAGGAAAGCCACTATTACATACATCCTTAAGAGTGTGTTTGGTGCATATTAAAATGAGAGTGCATTTTTTTGAAGTGATGTGATGAGAAATATGTGGTTGAAAAAGAAGGAAAAGTTATTGATGTGATGAAAAATATTATTTTATTGAAAAATGTATGGTTGATAATGAGTAGAAGAATGAGAACGAAAANATTGAAGAATGTGTGGTTGAAAATGAGTAGAAGAATGCGAATGAAAAAAATAATGTGGGTCAAACAGGGGGCAAATCACTTTTATAAAGATAATTGAACTAGTGTAGGGAAACATTGAGATGAATATATAGGAATTCCATGTGAAATTATTGTGTGAATTGTCTAAGATCAATAATGTGAAGATTAGGTAAAAATCTTGAGTTAAGGTCAATTTTTAAACAAAGTGTTTAATAAGAGACATAACACTAATCAAAGTATGAATAAGGGGAAAACATGTCATGTTGCGAAACTATGTACCCTATAAAAGATTCCAATGAGGACACATAATGAAAATCTCAAAAATGAAAATTCAAAAAGGTATCATGCTAATGTATGAAACAAAATATGCACGGCATAATTGAAAAACAAGTATATAAAACAGAAGATGCACTAAATACCTTGATTAAGTCTAGAACACTTTGTTAAAAGAACAAAATCTTTAATATGAGATAATTAGTTTAATTGAGTCTTAAGAGTTGAAGCAGTAAAAATATAGGAGAATATTTATTTGTTGAAGTGACTTACAACTAAAATTTATCTAAATTCGAGAGGGTGAAATTAGTATAAAAATTCAACTTTAGATCACATCTTTAACAAAATAACTTTCGGATCGTGCATATCTCACATCTTTGCCGGCAAGTCAAGCAAACTAATTGTTGTATTCAAGTGAGCTTGTTAACTTGTATTCAAGCAAACTAATTATTGTTGTATTTCACATCTTTGCCCGCAAGTCAATGAACTTGAAAGTAACAAACACAACACAATACCAACAATAGATGCAAAGTGAAAAAGATGTATTTTCATCACAAAAAAGAAATTACAATAAAAGAAAATTACAAGAAAGATGACTTCTCTAGTCGTCTCCCAACCCTTAACAAAATTTATATAGTGTTATGAATAAGATGTGATTGTAATGGCTATGAATGTAAGATGGAAAATCTTAATAAGGTATCCCCAACCATTTTTGATGTAAAGATAGTCCATTGGATAAGTAGATTTTGATTTTAGTATTGTTAACCGAGCCATGCTATAGGTACACTTGGTTTACACTACTGTGTGTTGGCAGATTTGAAAACATTGATTTTAAAAATACATTTTTCAATCAATGGTTAGATTTTTGACAAATAAAAAGCGTCAACTAAAATGTACACATTTGAATGTACAAGTAGTCTTATTCTTGTGATCTTAAAGATGTTTATGAATTTAATACATAATTTCAATCCTGAGACAAACGACATATTATCTAACAATTTTTTTTTTTTTTTTGAGTACTTGTTAGTTGATATATGTTATAGGGTGTGTTTGTCACCCATTAAAATTTCAAGAAAGATGTAATGAATATTATTTTTTTGGAGAATGTGTGGATGAAATTTAAAGTAACTTTATTGATTTGTGTGTGAAATATTTTATTGGATGAATATGTGGATGAGATCGTTTACTGTAAAAAACAGAGTATTTGAAAATGGTAGACAAACATGGGCTAAATGTGAAAGTAGATTGGGGGATCCTCTTAAATAAATGACTTTTAGACTTTGCTCTTTTAAGTTTGAAAACTTCAAATTTCCCCCATTATTTCAAAATTTTAGGCACTGCACCCCCACCCCCCAGCTTTACAAAAATCTCTTTAANGAATGGATTGAAGAAAAATTGAATAGAAAATGAAAAAAAAAATGTAATAGTGCAGGTGTAGCGTTTGAGTTCCAGTTTGGGCCCACGAGTTGGTACCAATTTTTATTTTTATTTTTTTTTCTAAATGTAATGCTCTCATTTAAATTAATACTATATAAAAATTCTTAAAAGATAAATAGAAAGAAAAACTTGAGTATCATTGATAACAATTTGAATAAAACTATAAAATGAGAATTATATTTTGATTTTTATTGAAATTGTTGTAAAAAAAAAAAACTAACCTAAAAAAAATATTTAGGTAGAATTGAAGGGATTTTCTAAATATCACTTAGGCCTTGGGCTATATTTTCCATGTAAAATGGAAATTAAATTCCATTTCCACATTTTTACATGTTTGATTGACTAAGTTTTTTATAGAATTGGGTTTTCCACATTTTCTTTATTTTGAAGAAAAGCTTTTCACATGGGTTTGATAGGAACAATTTTTATAGGCAACTTTTTTTTATTTTTTGGCAATGAAAATAAATTTTATCCCCAATTGTAACAAATTTTATCCATTTAATGGACAATTTTCATGAAAAACAAAGTCAAACGAACACCAAAAGATTCAAAATTTCAATATTTTTCAGGTGGAAAACTATATCAATCAAACACAATTAATTGACAATTTCCACTAAAACAAGTTTTAGATAATTCAATTCCCTGAAATTTATTTATTTTTCACCAAATTACATTATTCCAATCAAACGGACCCTTAGTTCTCAAGGTATTATTTATTCCAATACTTTAGTCATTTTCCAAACAAAAACTATAGAGTTTTGATTTCTACATAGTCACAAAAGTTAAGGAAAAACCTAGACGGCATGTTTGATGTTTATAAACACAAAATCCATACACGTTATTCATTTGCTCCAAGTCTCCTCTTCCCATGAGCTTTGCCTCCACAACCAGTCCCCTATATATATTATTCGAAGGCAAGGCTAAGGAAATAAAATATAAAAAACGGTTCCTTCTTTTTTTCTTTGTTGTGTACGCTACTATTGGTTCTCACAAAATGACTTCACGTCTGGTGTTACTATTTCTTTTTCTCATAGGCTTGGTCATGGTGATACAATCATCACCAGGACATGAAAATACAAATTCTGTTGATCTCGAGTCTAAAAATATTAGGCATTTCAATGACGTTGATGAGATGAAGTTGGGGTCTGAATCGACCCGCAACAAACCGCATTTCTTGTACTACTATAGTTTCATCCCATGCAACAAAGGTTCTCACTATAATTGCCATCACCGCCAAATCGCTCATCTTCACCGACGTGGCTGCACCAATGCGTCGAAGTGTGCGAGAGCTTATTGATAATTAGCAATGCCAAAAGAGTTCATATATGTAATTATAATGAATTCTTTTAGCTTTACTCCATTGTAATGGTAACTTATATATGAATTGTAGTAATAAAGAACAAACCATAAGTAATATGGTTTGTTCATTAAGTGGATTGTACAACATTGATCGGACAATATTAAAATACTAAATCATTGAGCATTGCACTCTATTCTCCCATCATGTCTATTATTGTATTTTGCTTCATTAAGAAACTGAAATTATATACTCTTTGGTTTCTTGGTGGTTGATGCGATAATTACAATAATTAATTGTTGTTACTATGTACTGATGCAATGAAAAAGACGTTTGAAAAAAAAAATATATTAATAATATCGTTATGAAAATAAGATAATAGACAAAACAAAATACAAACAAGGACATTACATGAAAACTACCTAAAAAAACAACAAGAAATCCACTATACATCAAAGGTCAATGGATGTTAGAATTCAATTTTTTATTTTTATTTTTTTTTTCATAATTTTGGTTTAATCACACATTTTGCACCGTGAGCTTATATATTCAAGTAACCATAATCTAATAATTATATTTATTCCTTTTTGGTAAAATATGCTTTCAACATTTTTTTTATTAATTAAGCAAATTTGAACCTTTGTTAGTGAGTAACTTGGATAAGTTAAGGAAATTTAGTGTGATGCATTAGTTGATTCGGTTTGTTCGTGTCGAGTCAAATAGTTTGTGCATTGGTTGTTGACGATCGAAAACGGATCAACAAATTCCTCTTACCTAATTAGAGTTTGCTCCTCGTAAACTCATTGATCCTGATGCTCACATCGGAGCAAGAGAGGAAATGACTATTTGAGATGAAGATATTTGAATTTACATAAATTTCTCATATTAGGCGAGAATATTTATAGATTTTCCTTGATTATGAGAAACAACATATGACGATTTTTCATTGGTTAACTTATAATTGATTCTGTTATAGTATCAAGTTTTATTCATTGAGCATACATGTATAACGGTTTCTTGTTGAAAGGGAAATGGCTCGTTTATGCCATGTGCGAGCCCTCTAAATATTTGCTCTCCTCGCCTAGCTACTTTATATTTGGTTGAATGGGAAATAGCGGGCTCATGGGGAATTTATTCCAACCTTGATTATGATTCATGTGACTTGGGAACTTATCATATATGTTGGGTATATCTTGTCCAATATCATCACACAGACTTTATAATTGACTCATGTAATAAAGAGTATTATTTTAATTGCATTATGAGGAAACACAAATCGATTATATATATATATAGTATAGGGTGCTGCAAGTTAATGACTACTGCACAAAAGTTTGATCAGTGAATATACCTTTAAAACCTTCTATACCTTTAAAAGTTTCACAAAAGCCTTGCAACTCCAAAACCCAACCATACTTTTTATTCTAGGAAGAAAAGGGAGGGCGACTATTGAAGCTTTGATTCATGCATAAGTTCCTGGCAAGTCATTTACGGAATCTCAGCAAGAGACTGAATTTAAAAAGTTAAAAAATGATTAATTTACTATTTTCAAGAATCCAATTGGGTCCTTTGACGGTCCATTTGGTGTTATAGCTCGATAGAGAAGTTTTTATCAGTGAAGAATATGCACATAATATATGATTATTTATTCATAACACCATATTTTAATTTTCGAATCATTTAAATATGACATCCTTGTAATCACACACACTTTGTTATCTCTTAGGTCATCTCCAATGCAAAACCCTTTGCACCAAAATGCACCAAATTTTGGTGCAAAGGATCTCCAATGTAGCACCATCTTTTGCACCATTTTAAAAAAATTGTGCAAAAGTGAATAGTATTGCA
>CAIGRF010323394.1:0-21851 GCA_903798235.1 Fraxinus ornus | reverse complement strand
TCATGGAATAATCTAATTTTCTAGAGATTCAATGTAGCCAATACTAGATATTATGTTTTGATCATCTAATTATCTATTTCAAGGGTTATTCAATTGATTTATTTGTGTTTATCCATTTTTAATGCTTTTAAATGCTTGATCACCATTTGAATGATATGGAGTTTAGGATTTACTATCGAGAGAAGGAATTCTAAATAGTGACCATTGATAAACACAACCTAGGAAATTATAGAGTTTGATGCCTATAAAATCCTTTGTAGTCATTAAGAGAACCAAGACCTACATGTACTTTATCATCCTAATTTTAGATGGAGACTCAAAATTAGGGTTTTAAGAGTAATTCTCAATTCACCATCGAGAGAGGGGATTAAGATAATTTTGGGTTCTTGGCTAATAAATATAAGAATAAATTAAGGAATAGTTAGATGATCGAAGCATAATTGATAGTTAGTTGAAATTGGATCTCTAGAGTTTAATCCCATTGGTATTGATCTTGTGTAATTGCATTATTAACTTATTAAATTAGTTTAGTTAGTTATTTCACTCAATCATTCATGTTTTCTAGATAAAATTAAGGTTATTATAATTACATGAATTATTAGGATTTGATATCAATCCCTGTGGAAAACGATACTCTACTCTCACTATATTAAAACTTGACACCGTACACTTGCGGTTGGAAAAATCACGCATCAACTCTATTGGTTATACTTTTTTCTATTCCGGATGGCCACAAAAATTCTCAAAAATTCACAACTGTAAGAATTTATTTATTCTAAATGCACATAGTATTCCTACCTTCTTATTTTTTATGAAAATAACGTGAAATTATTTAAAAATAGCCCTTGAAATCACTTCTTGCTTACTTTCTTCTTGCTTCTTGAGAAAAAGTTGGAGTTAAATGTTTCATCAGTAATTGAGTTTAAACATTCGTCAGATTTAATCACTAAATTTAAAATATTTTTGGATGGTCACTAATGTTTGACAAATTACACTACATCACTCACACACACTATATTTCATAATTCATTGAATATTTTCAAGTGGTCACTAATTAACACATTCCTCTTTTCACTCACTCACCGTATTTCATTAGTTACTGAATTATACATATGTCATATTTTACTTGGACTTTAAAATGTGTCTGAGTGGTGATTGAACTTCATAATATTTTCGAGTAAAGTTGATTTTCTATGAAATTCGTCTTAGATTAAGGAAATAAAATAAAATAAATATTGACTAGATAATAAGACTCTCAATCTAGAATATTGTGTCAAGAAGATATAATTTTTCTAGTCGTCTAAATCTATGTTCAAGATAAAGCAAGAATTTTATATTCAAATTGACATAAATCTTATTTAGATCATAACCTTCTTTACACCGAGAAAATAAAATAGATAAATTAATTTTTATTTCGACCGAGATCGTAGACCCAAAACAAGAAAATAAAAAGTTCCATCTCAGTATAATTTTCAATGTCAACAATTTTAATCAATACTAATAAAATATAATTTTAGAGTCATCACAAGGTAATTCAAAAGAAAAAAGGGCCCGTCTTCGTGTATGATATTTTATATTATTAAATTTTCAATCTTTGAACATTTAGATTCAGCGAATAAAGTTTAGTCACCATTCAGAAGTATTTTAAAGTTTGGTGAGAAAGTATAAAAGTATACGTTCAGTGACTAATGAAACGTGATGAATAAGTGATGGAGTGCAACGTATTAAAGTTTAATGATCACTCAAAAGTACTTTAAATTATTCAATTCATTGTGTTCTTCCCGAAGTACATGTTGCTTGTAAAATATCATCTATTTTCCTAATCCTTTCTTGTGAACTTTTGAGTCCGTATAAATATTTCAAAATGTAGCAGTTTTCGCCATTGTCCATTAATGTTTGGTTTTTCAGTGGTGTTGGAGCCACATATATAATGTATTGTCTGTCGTAAGTTCTTTAACAATATATTAATTATCCTAATTTGTGGTAGCAATTTACGTTTTTATACTCCTCGTACTTGACACGGTGGCTTGCCTAGTAGAATAGAATAATGAGTTAATTTCATAAACGGTCACTGAACTTATCAAAAAATTACAAAACGGTTACTAAAGTTTAAAACTTGTAGAAACGGTCACTGTAATTTCATGTGCTTCCACAAACGGTCACTTAAGTTTTAATTTGTTTCACAAACGGTCACTGAAAAACCGTTATGATTTTAATTCAAAGTTAAAGGATCAAAACACGTGGAAATAGAAGTTTGACCACTTCAAGTACAAACTTCTTACTATTAAGTGCCACCATTAGAGTAAATTAGATGAAAATTGTAAAAAGGATATTTTAACTCTCGTTCCGCCTATATACGTACAAGACCAAATTTAGATATGAGATATAAATATTTTTCTATTTTTTTGTGTGATAGTGTATAGATTTCCTAGCTTTTAATGTATAGTTCACATAAAAATATAGTGTATTCTTGTTTAAAAGAAATTTGTACTTGAGGTGGTCAAACTTCTATGTCCACATATTTTGGTCCTTTAAGTTTGAATTAAAAGCATAACGATTCTTCAGTGACCGTTTGTAAAACAAATTAAAATTTCAGTGATCGTTTCTGTAAATTTTAAACTTCAATGACTATTTTGTAATTTTTACGTAAGTTCAGTGACCGTTTGTGAAATTAACCCATAAAATAATTGTCCAATATATTGTTCAATGCTACATATTGAACATACTTGGAATGTACTTATTATCTTATTTAGTTGGGGTATTGACATTCAACCCAGACAAAACACAAATATATATATATATATATATATATATATAGACATGGTCTAAATTCGGAGTTGATTAAATTGTGCGTGCACTGAACAATATTTCTAACTCCGCTCCTATGTACAGGGAAGGGGCCGAGAAGGAGAAAGGAAAAGAGAGATTAGGGACGTGTGAGAGGGGATTATGATGTGGGGTAGGGGGTGCTAGGAAAGAAGATCACTCTTTTATACTTCACTTGGTCTAGGGTTTCAAGGGGGAAGAGATGTGGTGGGATGGTGACAATTTTGAAGCTTGGGAAAAGGTTTGGTCATTTTCCTTCACTCTAGCTAGGGGTATCAACGAGTCGACCCGAGTCACGAGTCGAAATTCGAAACTCGGACTCGGCTCGAGTAAAAATAGTTCGTGCTTTTTTTTTTTTTTGCTCGAGGCAAGTCGAGCTTGCCAAAAAACCTGAGCTTTTGGCTCAGGCTTTTAGGAGTCAAGCCGACTCGATCTTTTTAATTATTTTTTTTGTGACTACTTAGGCAATTGAATTATAGTTGCCTGTAATTATTTCTTATTCTTTTTAACCTTTTTTTTTTCTTAAAACTTGGCTCATCAAGCTACATGGCTGGCTCGAGCCCACGCCCCAAATTGGGGCTCAACCCAAGCCTAGGCTCACCGAACCACGAGCTGGCCCAGTTTGACAATCATTTTTCGAGCCAAGTCACAGGTCGCCCGAGCTGGCGAGCCATGTCTACATCCTTAACTCTAGCATGCTACTTAAGAAATTGAAGGAATTAGGAAACAATCGAAAAAAAATAAATAATAAAATCATCATAAAGAATGTTTCCTTTTTTGAAACGTAAAATTAAGCCCATGTTTGACAATCATTTTTTTCAAACTTTTTTCCTACACACTCATTTTCAACAACACATTTACAATAAAATATTCTACAAGCAAACCTAAATTTTTTCCCTAATTCTTAACCACACATTCTCCTAAAAATCATTATTCCAAACGCATTTTGGCTATCACTATTATTTAAATTAAAAATTACAATGTGATCTAATTATGTTCAAAATAAATTCTTTAATTCAATTTATCTCAAATAAATAAAATTTCATATAATTTTTAGTAGATTGGAGATAATTAAATATCAAATTATTTTCTTTGAACGGGTTGGACTTTTCTCATCACTAGACCTCGATCCGACTTGGACTCTCTAGTGACTAGTAAGTAAATTAACTGTATATAAACAATAGAAATTTCAAGAACACTAGCAAGAACTACTCACCATTCAGAATCGAACAATGACCAGGGATGGACCTAGCCCGCCATTCCAGCCCGGGCCCTGTTGACCGGTCAACGCCACCGATCAACATCGACAATCATATACAATTGCAAAAGACCCTAAAAAAACAACCCTACTCCATAATCTACAAAACATCTTCACTGTTAATTTTTTTCACTTATCCATAATTTCATAAACCTTAAATTCTCAAATCACAATTCACATTCCACAATTCAAAATTATAAGTCATAAAACAATAATATAACATAAATTCTCATTTCTCATAATTCATAAATCACCCATACACAAAAACAAAAAAACCTAAAATCACAGATTCATAGCATTATAGCAACTAGCAATATTGAATTCAAGCAAGAATTTGAGCAAATACCTTTTTCCCCCAGGCCCCAGCAATATTGATTTCAAGCAAGGCGCAGTCGGCAATCGGCAGATGAAGCTCCGGCTCCACCGCTCCAGAGTCCAGCCACTGCCAGCCACCGTGAAGGCGTGCGTCCACCACTCACTAGTCAGTACCACCGTCCATACCAGTCCATGTGTGAGGCGTCGCCGTCACAGTCACAGCCGCTTCGTGCCTTCGCCCCTTTTGTCTCTCGTCTCCCTCCTATGTCGGTGAGCNAAAAAAAAAAAAAAAAAAAAAAAAAAAAAAAAAAAAAAAAAAAAAAAAGAAAAATCCAGATTTCTATTTGTTTCTTAAAATGGATCAGGTAATCAAGATTCTGAACCAATTAGTTTTGTGCTTGCTTTTATATGCATCTCCATTTTAAGAAACAAATTGAAATTTCTTCACAGGATCTGGGTTTCTTCACAAATTGAAAAATCCAGATTCACATGTTCACAAATCACAACTCACAAGCCCTAGCAAGGAATTAGCAATATTGATTTCAAATTTTCAAGGGCAAGATTTTAGAGGTAAATGGTAGTACCTAGATTTCGAAGCTCCAGCCGGCAGCCTCCAGCTATTGGCTATTGTAGTGGTGTCAAGATGGACGGGTTGCCCAGGCCTACCCGGAGGCGAATCGACCCGTAATTCTGCCCATGAATCGAGTGGGCCGAATCACGGGCCTCCCGGACCTGAAACCGGTCCGAGCCGGTTCAAGGGAAGCCACTGCTGGCCCGATTTAAAAAAAAATAAAATAAAATAAAGCCTGCAGCAAAAAAAAATTTAATTTTTTTTTTTAACTCCCCCAGGCAAGTTTCGAAAAAAAAAAATCGGCCAATGCGGGCTTCCGGTCCGGGTTACATGTTTTTTTCCCGGTCCAGAAGCCTTCATGGGCCGATTTTTTTTAAAAGTGGGATGTGCACGAGCTTCTGGGTGTGCGGGACGGTCCGGCTCGACCCGCCCGTTTTGACATATCTAGGCTATTGCACCAGTCCACCGCACAGTCTACCGACCAGGCGACCACCGTCCACAGTCAAATACTCACAGCCACAACTACAGCTACAGGAATTTTGCTCTAGTCACCTGTCTGCCCTTCTCTGTCAGACCAATGGTTAACTGGATTTGGTTATATTTAGTTTTGTTGTGTGGGCTAATGGACTTACAAGTTCCAATTACAAGCAAAACCGGTTAATTGGGGACCTTTTTTTTAAATAAGGCCCAAAAAAATGAAAAGATAACAAAGGGGGAAAAATCAGTTCCCGACGGACGGCAACACTACGGCAAGAACCTGCAACTTCCGGCGGACCCTGGCGGCTGCGGGGACTGGCCATGTGCTGGGTCCGCGCCTGACAATGACCTATCAAATTTCAAAGATCCAGGCCTCTTCACAGGGACAACCGGCAAACCCTATAATGTTTTCATAAAAATCAGTTAACTGATTTGCACACCAGCAAAATATGCTTTAAAGATGATAAATGTAAATGGATTCCCGTTTCCCATATTCTCCAAGAAATGCAAGGTTTGGTTTTAGAGAGAGTGTATTTAATAATATATGTGTTAATCGGTTATAAAGAAAAACACAATCGACGTTATAAAACACAAAATAAACGTTATTTACTTAAATTACCTGCTCAGAAATCAGAATCTGTTTGGAGTCGGACAGGGACTCATCATTCATCAATCACAGATTCACAGTTGACGGTCGCGACAGTATCGACGATCGACCTCGAGCTTGAAGAGTGAACAAACGGCGTGGACCGTGCGATTAGGGTTGTGAAAGAGTGAAGCCTTCGAAGTTCAGAGGGAGAAAAAGGAAAGGAGGAAAACAAGCGGAAGGAAAGTGGAGAGATGAGACCGAAAACGGCGTTGAAGCTATGGTTGGGGTAGTATTGTAGTCGTAGAAAGGGAAGAAGATGGTTATACTCTTCAGTCTTCATTTTCATTCGTTTACTATTTACAAAAAAAAAAAAAAAAAAAAAAAAAAGAAATGGGCCAAAAAATGAGGCCTCCTGCAGTTTTGGGCCTAAGGCGCGGGCCTCATCTGCCTTGCCCAAGGACCGGCCCTGAATTTGGGACCTTTGTAAAGTTGGTTGTTACGAGTGTTACGACGAATTTGATTGGGAGGTTCAATGGTCCAACGAAATCAAAGAGAAAAAGCTCTTCTTCTTCTTGGATAGTCTTCTACGACAATGACAGAGTCGAAGCACCAAAAGGAGAATTGAGCATTTTTCCCGATTGGAGATCAAAGTATTTTTCCTTGGAAATGGAAAACTCGCCCACCGAATTTTATCAACTTGCAAATTCTGTCTCAGTTAGTTAAAAGAATGGAATTGGTTGATATTATGACAATCACCACCATGTTGTGCAAAACGAGCTTCTGGTCCACCTCAAACTCTTCATAAGTCTATATAGACGCCACTCACAGTTCAAGTTGTGCTTCAAACCTGTAGACTGCCTAGCTGTATATTTCATGAGTTAAGCCATTTTACCATAAAAATGTTGCCCACTTAGTTGACAGATACTGTGTGGTAGAGAACTAGTTATTACCAAATAATCACACACACAAATAATACCGTTCGTTTATCACTTTTAACATCATTCGAAGATAGTGCAAGGCTTGTCATCAGTCATCCCCAAGGCAGCAAGCGATTGAAGAGCAACACCGCCAACACTGATGTAGTAATCTCCAATTTTCCACAGAAAATGACATTGCAAAGCATTGCAGCTTACAATTCATTTAAAATGATCAAGTTTTACCAATGAATCTGGCTTTTACCGCGCAGTTTTGGAATTCATTGAGATGACTTTGGCCACGTAGAAAATACTCCTACGGGACGAATATTGTTATCTTATCCTACGATGAGATACTTAAATCATGTATGTCGGTGTTCATTACATACCTGTTCTGATCGGAGGGTTGTCTTATGTTATATCATAGCTTCAGTAGTCCAAGTAAAATAAGAGCATACCGAGAAATATGACTCCAACAAAGGCACCAACATAGTTCTATACAAGTTTGCCTGTGGCCTTTAAACATTATGAAATTTCTCAATATCTCCACAAACAAGAAATTGAGCAAAGTGAAACAATCAAATAAACCCAAAAAAACGTTTCTCTTTTTCCCACAGGATTATTGTGCACGGAATTGCAAAGTACTCAGCTTCCATCTCTCAGTAAGAAGAAAATAGATAAACAAAACTGAACAAAGCTTTCCAACACTCGTTTAAAACAAAACAAAACTAAGGGCTAAAATCAGAAACAGCATTTTGACATCTTACCTAACAAAATCAGAAAAAAGAAAACTTTATTCCATTAGTTGCAGCAAACAAATTGTATTCTTCAACAGAATCTCTCTTACTGCAGGCATCATGAGCTTTGGGTTGGTTCGCAGATAAATTTGGAGAAATGCCCCCTGCAATAACTTCTTTCAAAGAGTCACCATCCAATTTATATCCTGCTGAAAGAGCTACAGGGCCACCAAAGTGGAAAAGAGAGAAGCTTGTATTTCCCATTTCTGATGTTTCAGAATTCAGACACTGCTTAATAGTTGGAGCTACCTTCTGCATATAAGATCCACGTTCACCTTCTTTTAGCACATCTAGATTTGGAACCTTGGCACACTCTGTTCCAATGCCATTAACATGAGCAGCTGGCTGGAAAAAAGGCAACTGAGCAGAATTGAGTAAAGGTGGAGCCAGATGCTGTAAACTTCTGTACTGCATAAGCCGCGCATTTCCATCCAGACCGTATCCAAAAGGGCTAGCAAATAAATAGTGGCTGTGGTGGGGGAAGGACATCATTCCATTTGTAGCTCGCCAAGAAACTGGACTCTGATGGCAATAAGGCATTGTTGGTGCCTGGAACATTGGACAGTGTATGCTTTGATTGTTGAATTGTGGAAGCAAAGATGGAGGCTGGGCACCCACACTGACATTTGATCTCTCATTATCACAATATGAAGTGGCTTTCATAGCCAGATTCCCCAAAGAATTGGTTCCATCACATTCAAGTGTCTGGCTAATGGTGTCATCCCCACTCTCCATGATTTGCCTTGGCTCCATCACAACTCCATGACACTTGGTGTAGACATTTTCAAGGCAATGCGAACTTTCTCTCCCCTCTGAACTTTGGCTGGCCTCATCTGAATCTGATGTGGTTGTTGAGTCCAAGATTTGATTGTTTGAAGAGGATGTGTTGAAGTCTTCCTCACTGAGGCAGGAGGAGCAGTTGTCGGAGTTAGAAGAGCTACCTATTGATGAACCTAACGTTCCTTGTAAAGATATTGTCGAAGAACATAACTTGCCATCCTCTTCTTCTACATCCTTTGAGTATTGCTGAAACTTTGCCACTGACTGAAATCCATTTTGTCCTTTTCTGCCATTTTCAGTCGTAGACTTCATTGAATCTTGCAAACCATTATCCTCGTGGTTGGTTGGTACTGAAATACTAGTCATTTCATCAGACCGAGTGGCAACAGGTAATTCAGGGAGGAAGTCGGATTCAGTGACTTCAACTTTGAAAGTAGATATTGAGGTAACATCAGAACCTGAATTGCTGCGGATGTATTTCTTCCTTGAATCCAATGGTTCCCAAACTTGCTTAATGTTAGGTAAAGTGTTACCAGCAATAATTTTGCTTTTAGGTCGTCCGCTCATCTCACGTGAACACTCAACTTGGTTGTACTTGTGTCCACGATAATATGGTTTTGACATACCAGAGACCTCCAACTTATTCACATATTTAGGGTCCCTGACTCTTGTAATATGTGATTCGGGCATTGCTCTGTAATCATCACGATGGTTACAGCTGCGAGCATGTGAATCAAATCTGTCACCTATCCTATTCTTAGTACCTTGAAACTGTTCACTAAATTTTGGGCCAACATTTCTATTGTTCTTTGAAGCATTATTTCTAACATCAAAGCCATCGTCATATCTTGATTCATATTTGCTAACAGTACCCCCAAACTCCGTTACAAGGGTACTTTTTCTCCCACCTGACCATTTTAAGTTCAAATCCTGCTGGGGGTCTTTTTTAAACTTAGGCTTCCTGCAAGAATATTTGATGTGACTGTGAGGGAAAGAGCAGTTCCAATCTCTCATATTGCGGAATTCCCCATCAGGACTGTCTTCTGCATGGTTTTCCGTATTTGAATATATTATATCCTTCAAAAACTGGTCATCTTCAATATCTGGAGACAAAGGGCTGGATGAAATAGCTTCACTGACAAAATCTTTGCTACTGACTACATTTGAATTTTCATCAACAGTGAGCGATGGTTCCTCCTTTGAAACATCAGGAACCACAGGATCTTGATTTGATTCAGCACATTTCTTCTCCTTGTTTTCCTTCTCTCTTAATCTTTCCTTTCTTCGGAGCTTTTTCTCCCTCTCTTTTGTTCTTCGGCGCACCTTTCGTTCTTCTTCTTCACGCTTTTCCTTTTCTTCTTCTTCAAGAAGTTTAATCTGTAAAATCAAAGTTGAATGAGAAATAGAGATGATACCATGAAATTCGAGATGATATTCCATGGCTGCAAAAAGCTTGAGGAGAGCTTTACATTATTACAGGTTCAGTACCTGCTTTTCTAAGGTAATGATTTCCTTGCATGCAACATGAACGCGTTCTTCCAGCAACTTCAAAGCAAGGCACACAAAAATGCTGTGGGCATTCTGTCGTGCAGTTCCTTCTCTAAAGGCCTTTTCAACCTGCAGAACATATCCAGCACCTAAGAAAACTTCCAAATGCTAACAAATACACTTGCAGATTAAAAGTAAGACCTTGGTACACTAAGAACATATAGTAAGCAAAAAGATAACCTCAAGTCTTTCGATTTATTCTTTCCTCAATAATGATCAAATTTCCAGGTACAACTACAAAAGGTGAATTAGTTATGCTTGTTCAACCTCTAATACAGTTGCAAATTCCACTCTATAAGGAGTTTATAGCATTAGGAATTTTGATGCGAGAATTTGTAATGATAACGAAAATATATCCATCCTTTTCAAAACTTGATTGAACAAGGTTGACATACCTCAGAAGCTACGGCCATGTATATATAGTAGGACATCATAAAACATCAAAATCAATTAACCCACGAATATGAAGGAACTATTATTCAAGCTACGCTTTGAACTACAAATATGGCAGACATGGGATACCTAGGACTCTCTCCATCACTAACGAGAAGAACTATAACCGACTACAAAAGACAGTATATTAATTCTGTTGTTACTTCCTGTGAATTTGAAAAGATAATTCATAGAAAAGGATAGAAACGATGAACATGCCTGTTCCTTGAATATTACAGTTGCAGCATCTAGAAGGAAATCTCTAGCAAGTTCAGGACTCTTTGCATGTTTCTGAGGACGGGAGCACTCACCATCGAAGTCATTTCCATCCTTGTCCATGGAATCATCATCCTGAAACCATAATGGAATTAAAATCATAACAAGGAATATCATGAGAAAAAATAGCAGAATGAGGGAGAAGGATATAGGAAGGAATTCCCATATCTAGACAATATAATTAAAACCCACAAGTTGATACCTCTTCTTCTTCGGCCTCCTCCGCATGCTCAAATAAGTTTTTGATGCTTTCCCCACTCGTAATTGTAACAAAACCATCACCAACAAAAAGCCTGCAATGAACGCATTGTTGACCTCTCAAAGCATGAGCTTTCACACAAAGTTCAGAGCAGCGTCCATCCATTTTCCAGGCCCGTAGAGTTATATAACACACATGCAAGCCACTAAGATTTAGACCACTCGCTTGAACTCTTCCGCTCAGTCCAACATTTTCAAACTCCAAGATATCAGATTTTCCTTCTCCACTTCCAATTGCCCATTCAAAGTGATGATATGTTCCAAATGCATCTAAAAATGTTTGATGCCAATCTGCTTGAACCGTGTCATAAGAAACCTGATAATCGAGAAAAAAAGATGCATCGTACTTCAAGGAATTTAAATTATAAAAAAGATATAATCTGAATGTCTAACAATTCATTAAAAAAGGAAAGAAAATACAATTGCAATATAGTTCAGAAATGACACCTCATATTGGAAGGCTGTGTCTGCTACACAAAACCAACTTGTGCAACGAGGTTCCCTTCGCATGCGTTTTAGTTCCTTCAGCTCCTTGAACTCTTTTATAACGTTTCTCCGGCAATCTCTACAAAAGCTCTTGCTATCAAACCTGACGAGAAATGAATACTTCAAACTAGGATTGAACAATGAAACTGTCAAACCGAACCAAGACCACTGGTTTGGGTTCTCGTAGATCCGACAATTTTTTGTTTTTGAACCAAACCGCTCTACAGTGATCTGGTTTAGGTTTTAATTTTTGCAAACCATTTCAAACTGTTAAACCGCTTACAAAAATAAATCTGAAAATAAATTAATTTAAATTTTATCCAACCCAATTAAAACTGAACAAGTCCCAATTAAAAAGAGACATTCGTATTAGACCAATCCCAATTAAATCTAAAGATGCTACTCAACCTAGGAGCTCAAGTTCTTCACAAGCTCCTTTGGGATGCAGACCCATTCCCTCAATTTTTAAACTTAGATTCACGCAGGAAGGAAGCTCAAGCTGAGAATAATGATTTGATGTATTAATTAAATGATCGTTGTAAAGATTTAACCATTGAGCATTTCGACATATTATTTTGGTGCAAATTGAATGAAAATAAGTACAAGATAGTCTTTAGCTATTCAGATATCTACAATTGCTTTTGAGTGATTAAATTCTCGATTCATTTAGGAGTTCCTTGAGTACAAAGATGGTTGAGGCGATTTGCACTAAGAATTGGTTGTATAGTAATAAGGAACTTATAGTGATTCATTAATATTTGGATGAGGTGTAAGCATTAGATGATTCAGAGAAAGTTGTACAAGATATTATCATTTCTCATCTTTCTATTATTTTTTATTAGCTATTTTATACCATTTATTTATAATTAATGAATACAATTTTTATATTCTTATATTTATGCAGATAATAAATTATGTGTTACAACTGGAGATGTCGAGTCAATTAGTATCGACTAAGGGGTTAGAACAAAATATTTTCTAACGTTTTATTGCATTGCAATGATTAAAAGTACAGAGCTTTTGTTTATAATATTCGTAATGATACTAATATTTATTTTATAACATGATATTTTAGACTAATATTTAGGATTTGACTTGGTCCATGCATATTATTTTTTTATTTGCTAACCGTGGTCTTAAACTGATCCAACCCGTAAAAAGTGATTTGGTTAGGAACAATTTCAAACCAATTTAAGTAAATTTGGTTTGAAAATGTTATACACCGTCCAAATCAAACTGTATTAACCCCTACTACAGACTGGGATACAATCAACTACACGTACATTTCAACTTATAAAGTCCGTAAAAGTAAATTTCTGCTTGGAAAGTAACTTTTATATTTGTTTTTATTGGTTTTTTTTTAACATACCGCATGCTCCACTTAGCAAAACAAGAATAAGAATTATAATCATAATATATATCATGACCATATTTCCCATCAAACCATCACCTTGTTATTTATCCAACTTTCCCTCTAATAGTAACAAAGATGAGAAATTGTGCACATTAAATGTGCATTCTAAAAATTTAAATCGACCTCTTATGAGGGAAAACAGCAAGACTTATTTAAATGAGGCACTGCAGCAAAATAGTTTAAATAAAGTTGCCATCATTCCTCAAAATAATTGTTATTTCAGCATGTTAATGAGTTATTTTACTATTGCCACCTGCATTCCCTACAAATGAGTAGCAAAGCCGAAAGGTACCTTTAAATAACTAAAACTTTCTGTAATAATTAACCCACTCACAGGACAGCTCTAAGCTAACTTATTATGCAACTTTGTTATCTTAGACCAAAATGCTTCTGTAATAATTAAACCACTCACATGACAGCTTTAAGCTAACTTATTATGCAACTTTGTTATCTTAGACCAGAATGCTTGCAAAAATATTACAGTGCTGATTGAAAGACCAACATCACCCAACAAGAAACACCAGCAGACAACCTATAAGAGGTGAACAATGCAGAAAAGAAAGTGAATTGCCATCTACAGAGACCTACATCAAGATAAACTTTAATTGATCATTCATCATTCTCAAAGACTGGCAACACCGTGGATGCTTAGCATAGTAAAACAGGCTTTAGTAGCAACCAGCAAATAACAAGACCCCATTTTTTATTTCATGGAAGTCTCAGTAATCCACAGGTTAATACTGATTCATACAGCTAGTTCGAAGTGCTTAGATAATGGAACCATTGAAAACCCAAATTTTACCCACATGAATACATGATTTGACATCACTAATCAACAGAAAAGGGCTGCAAAAGTCATATATCATTCCTTGCATTAGGCCTAATAGTCTTGTTTGTGCGAACCAACTAATTTCCATCATGCCAATTAAGACATCAAGATGGGACAAAGTAAACTAAAATGAGCATGTGTGCTAGTCTTAAGCAAGGCTAGGCCAAATAGTTCCTAGACTCCTAAATGAAAATTTCAGATCTGTGTACTTGTACACATAAGATAACATACTTTGCTCCTATAGTACTTAATGCTGCTTAGCATTTCCAGATGTGACCATTATAGCTGTTTAGACCAATCATTTGATGTCTCCTCTTCACCTAAATTCATTACTCCATAAAAATCATAGAAGTTTGAGAAAATGAAACGAGACGACGACTTTTTTTCCATCAAGTAGAATCAAATTAAAATTACCTTTCCATTTTGAATAGCTGATTTCCCCTCCTAGTTTAAACCAGCCAGGATACGGCCCTCTGGGACACTTAATAGACAACTAAACATAAGACTTCTCCTAATAACAACCATTTCAATATTTGCACTTTTTCAAACAGCTATCTAACTTGAAAAGAAAACAAGAGGAAAAAGGAGTACAAACCTATACATGAGCCTTTCGATAAAATCTTCTTCCTTCATCTTCAGAAGTGACTGGTGAGTCTCTTCCCCAAGTGCTGACCAAAAATCCACCAACGTCTCCACTGGCAACCTGGCAGTGTGAAGAGCACATGTTTCCCTTGTTCCATGCGCTCTTCCATATCCTGCCATTCCTTGGCTAATCCATCCTCGACCACCCCCTCCACATGCATCAGGATAAAGCAACTCACGTTCCCTTTCCCGTGCACGTGCACTGTTGAAGACCTGATTTAAATCAAATAAAGTTAGTTAAGTGTCCCAATAAAAGGAGAAAAAAAAAGGCAGAATGGTACTTTATAATATGATTTACATTTTGGAGGCCCTTCAAAGACTCTGAATAAAGATAACAATCCAAAAGGGTAAGTGTCCCATCTCGAGCTGCAGTTAATCCCCCCCATGTGTGCATAGATGGGTCTTGAGCATCATCTAGGTGCCCATTAGTAATATATAAGTCACTGTCACTTTTGTTGGCTCTTATACTGCAATTTCCACCTGCAACATCCTGCTGTAGGGACTTCCCATACATGACAATCTGCAAAAAACCTTCAAGCAACAATCCATTGCATCTAGAGCAGTACATGTTCTTACGAGCTTGCTCAAAGAATGTTTGCTTGTCAATTCTGAAGAGCTCCTGCCGTGCTTGCGGCGCCAGATCACTCCAAAACTGCAAGATAACAAGAAACAACCTTCTATTACGCATCCTGTTTAACTTATAGGACTACAAGATAGAAACTCATTATTATTAAATGATCATATGCATTAATTGAAAACACGTCAAAGGACAAAACGACCACGTTAATAATTTCATTTAAACTGCTTTGACGATAAACAGTGGAATAACATTAAGTCCATAGTAATAGTAAAGTAGATCCAGTTGTATTAATGAAGCACAAACTTTATCATTCAAATGACGTTGTCTAATATAACAATGCTTATCTGTCAGATTAATGCAGGAACATAACAGTGCAAGAGGTCCTTTCAGGATAAAAGAGAGCGAACACTTTTCTAATAATAGGGATAGACAAGAAATGCACCTCTATCACAAAGTTTTTTAGATTACAGTTCTTATTAAATTAAAATAAAAAAACATAGTTTTTTAAGTGAGCATAGTTAATTCAGCGAAGAAGGCATAAAACAGATTAAAACCATAAATTTCTTACATTAGATGAAATACACTATAGGATCAAATCCAAAATTAGGAAAATTACTTCCAGAGAACATACAATCAAAAACCAAAATTTAGACCATCATTCAAACTATAAGATCTAGAATAACTCAGACCATCAATTCAATAAACCACCAAACCCGATAATTAAGTACTAATTCTTTTACTAATATTTCAATGGAACTGAAAAGTATACATGCGTTGTATGTGTTTATATATACCTTCTGGAGATGATTGCAGCTCACATCATCACCATGGTCTGACCAGATCCTGTACCCGTGACCATCAAAAACTAAACGTCCATTCAAGACAGGAAACGACACCGGTCCACTCCTCCCCAATGGATTCTCATAAACATTATTATTATCGCTAAAATTATTATATCTCTGCGTTATCCCTGGCATTTTTCCCTAATTTATTTCCTCACGCTCATTTCAATAATTCCCTCCAATCTCCGCCATCTTATTCACCCAAGGCGATAAAACAATGCCCTGAATCTAGCATAAATTATCCCTCGATTATCCGTATTTCACAGGTGAAAAATCAAATGAATTCAGACGAATAAAATTTATAGGAAATGATAGGTATATGTATAAAATTATATATAACGAATCTAATATATCTACACAAATAGGATCTCTAATCCGTGGGTGAATTTGATTGTGAGAATCGAGGATACAGAGTTAGAGAAAAAAGTTGGTGACTCGGTTAAAAGGTAGGGGTGTGGCTGATAAGAACTATATTTTGTAAATTTCGAAATTTCGAAATAGAGATGTAGAGAATGAGAATTGTATTTTAACCATTTCTCCATTTTAAGTTTTTATAGTAGACATTTAAATTTGCAATTACCATTCACAAGTTTTGGGTCCATATTGTTTTGGAATTTTGTTTATAATCAGGTGCTCGAATTTTTTTGGAACCATCCCACTTGAATCAACTGGTTTGATCCTATTTTTATTTATTTTTGATAATCGTGGATGTTCGAGCCAGCTTGCCCGTACATCGACTAATTCCACGGGGTTCTGAAATTTACAGTCGGTACTCACCTCAGTGGTCCTGAAGGGATTCGAACTGGTGACCATTGAGGAGCAAACACAAGGCATGACCAATTGAGCGTTTGATCCTATTTTTATTATTGTGATAATCATCCTCATCGTTTCAAATTAACGTTTGCATCCTTATTTATATTTGTGAAAATGATCATTGTTGTTTGGTTTTGTCCATCTTGTACTCCACTCAGCTCTTTTAGTAAGGATAATTTGCTCTAATCACTGTATTATGTTTTTCTCCGCTTAATTCAAGTCACGCTTCAACGACAATATATACATATTATTACCATTTGTTTGAGGCCAATGGATCCTCATTTGTGTAGATGTGCTATGCAAATTCAGATGAAGACCTCATGGGCTCAACAAGCAAATCTAAGAAGACGTTTCCTTACAAGCCAACACCGTCGAGTAGTTTATCTCATTTATCTTCTTCCGAGTTTGCTGTTGTAGTATGATTTATTTCCTAAATTGTGTGTTTTCAATAGGAAAATGGAGGGACAAACTCTTTTGCTGGGTGTTACCCATCCATGTATCCGTGGAAATAATACATAACTTGCTCACATTTAGTTAGGGATGGCAACAGTTCGGTTCGGCGTCGGTTCGGTCAAAATCATAACCGCATCACTAAATTTTTGGTCATACCATAACNGTTAGAGAAAAAAGTTGGTGACTCGGTTAAAAGGTAGGGGTGTGGCTGATAAGAACTATATTTTGTAAATTTCGAAATTTCGAAATAGAGATGTAGAGAATGAGAATTGTATTTTAACCATTTCTCCATTTTAAGTTTTTATAGTAGACATTTAAATTTGCAATTACCATTCACAAGTTTTGGGTCCATATTGTTTTGGAATTTTGTTTATAATCAGGTGCTCGAATTTTTTTGGAACCATCCCACTTGAATCAACTGGTTTGATCCTATTTTTATTTATTTTTGATAATCGTGGATGTTCGAGCCAGCTTGCCCGTACATCGACTAATTCCACGGGGTTCTGAAATTTACAGTCGGTACTCACCTCAGTGGTCCTGAAGGGATTCGAACTGGTGACCATTGAGGAGCAAACACAAGGCATGACCAATTGAGCGTTTGATCCTATTTTTATTATTGTGATAATCATCCTCATCGTTTCAAATTAACGTTTGCATCCTTATTTATATTTGTGAAAATGATCATTGTTGTTTGGTTTTGTCCATCTTGTACTCCACTCAGCTCTTTTAGTAAGGATAATTTGCTCTAATCACTGTATTATGTTTTTCTCCGCTTAATTCAAGTCACGCTTCAACGACAATATATACATATTATTACCATTTGTTTGAGGCCAATGGATCCTCATTTGTGTAGATGTGCTATGCAAATTCAGATGAAGACCTCATGGGCTCAACAAGCAAATCTAAGAAGACGTTTCCTTACAAGCCAACACCGTCGAGTAGTTTATCTCATTTATCTTCTTCCGAGTTTGCTGTTGTAGTATGATTTATTTCCTAAATTGTGTGTTTTCAATAGGAAAATGGAGGGACAAACTCTTTTGCTGGGTGTTACCCATCCATGTATCCGTGGAAATAATACATAACTTGCTCACATTTAGTTAGGGATGGCAACAGTTCGGTTCGGCGTCGGTTCGGTCAAAATCATAACCGCATCACTAAATTTTTGGTCATACCATAACCGCACCATAACCACGAAAGTCGGTTCAGTTCGGCTCGATTTGTATCTCGGTTCGGTTAATAACCACAAAAATAAATTATTTTTTATAAGTCCAAACTCCAATCGTCAAATTGAAAAAAAAAATATTATGAAGAAAAGTCAATAAAAACAAAAACACAATACTAAGCCAATTTAGCAAACAATATCCCAAATAAAAATCCAAACAATATCCCCAACTTCCAAATGCAAAATTCGAATTTAACAAACAATATTATCAACATAGTTCAAGACTCTTACTAGCATATGTCAATATTCATTCTTACATACAACTCTTACTAGCATAGGTCAATAGTCAATAATCAAAGTTGCTTCATATATAGTAAATAAGAAATATAATTAGGGTAATAATACAACCATGTGCCTACTCAAAAATGGTCTTAACTGAAAATTTAAACAAAAAAATGTACATCTTCGTCAATGTCATCCTTACTAAACTTTGTACAAGCTCCAGAGTATGATGAATGAGTAGAATTTTTTACACACAATAGAGAAAAAATTAGTGATAAAAGAAAGTGCATGAATAACAAATATAAAACAATAAATTCTACCATGAATATGAGTCCAAAGCCAATCCCGAGCACACATTAAAGCTTCTAAAATCTTTATGAAGCGCTTCCACTGTGTTTTTAAGATTAAATATACATCCAGCTGCAGATTAAAACAAACAGAATTCTGACAAACTAATTATTGATTTGATTAACCGAAAACACAATTTATGAACAAAAAGTAACATTGATTTGATTTAAGAATTGAATGATTTGAATTCAAGAGAAAACTAACCTGTGAAACTTTAGGATCTAGAATTGATGAAGAAAACTCAATCGCATAAAAATAGTGTCAATTAAATCGCTTGATTCTGCACGATTTCGTTTTTACAATAGTCTGTTTTTCGCGAGCAGGGATAATTGCATTGGTTCCTAAAATAAGAATTAGATACACAAAATTATTTACCAAACTTAAGGCACAATACAAGCACCCAAGAAATAGGAAACTATACCATACCCGAAATGGAGAGGGCGGCTGCGGATTTGAGTGGATGAGAAGTATAGTCTGGAAACTGTAAACTTGGGTTTTAATTTAATGTGTAGGGTATATTGAAATTGGGCTAACTGGGCAGTGGGCTGGGTTATTGGGTTAATGTTTACTCAATGTTAATTGGGCTAGAATTTTGGGAAGCCCAATTGTCAAAATTACCTAATTAATTTTGAGAAAGAATAATGGAAAATCTAATTGTCCAATTAATTTTTTTTGGCTAAATATATTCACACTACATTTTCTTATAAGTGCACCACATTTTAATTATATCAATAGTTTATTACCTTTAGTCCTTATCACACTTATGTCCCTAAGTTTTTTTTCATTGTATTTTTATCNTTTATTTATCCGCATGTATTTAATAAGCAAAAATAAAAATTCAAAATTATGATTAAACACTTGTCCATCGTTTTAAAGCACAATAATAAAATGTTTGGATAAAAATCATTATTAAAGACAACATTGGTTAATTAATGAAGGATTCATGATAAGAACATGATGAAAAAAGTTAACGACATAAATGTAACATTAAATAAAGATTAGGGACCAATAATATAATTAAAATGTGGTGTATTTATAAGAAGATGTGTGGGCATATAATTACCCCTTTTTTAATGGGTAATCGGTTCGGGGCGGGGCACAATCGCTAAATAACATATCCGCCCCTAAATGAAGCGGTTCATTAAAATCAAAATCATAACCGTCACATTGCACCATCGGTTCGATTTTTTTCGCCCCATTCGGTTCCGTTAACCACGATTTTCGATTTTAACGGTTCGAATTGCCATCCCTACATTTAGTAATGAATATGAACAAAAAGTATCTAATTTTAAAAATAGAACAATACATATACCGTGAAAACTTCATATTTTGGTTTTGTTTGTGGATTTGTTGTAATATGACTGCTGAAAGCAAGATCTTGGAGTGTCAAGATCAGTGATGGACCCAGGTTTTACGTTCAATCAGGGCGGGCCTTTAACGTTGACCGTCGATATTCAGCGATCGTAACAGGAAGATCATTTATTAATATTTAATTAAATAATATTAGAAATTATTTAATATATATGTAAATGCACTAAACCCTCAACAAAGTACGTATAGTTGAATTGAGCCCAACATCTTCTCAATTGAATTTTTTTAAACCCTAAACCCTAAATTCCTAGACATAAATAATAAATTCTCAAATCACAAATCAAAACTCATAAATGATAAATGATAAATTATAACTCGCAACTCAATGATTCATACAACATAAGTTATTTATCCCAAAATCACAGATTCACAAATCACATATTCAAAACTTTAAAAAATAACACAAATTCCATTTCCAAAGCAAAAAAAAAAAAAAAAAAAACTTTAAAACAGTAAAAAGAATAATGAAGGAGAGTGGGAGACTCGTCAAAGAAAACTGTCCAGTGACTCCAGTCACCAGAAGGTGTCGAGGTGGACGGTGGTCCGATGCCAGTCGTGACGGATCCAGGCTTTCTGCTCACAGCCCATGGGAGACCGGACTCCGGAGTCCCAACTGAGCTCACTATTGTGTGGTCTGTCTGCTGTGTATGCGACTACGTGCGTGCGTGCATGCGTTGCGTTTTGTTTCTTCTCAACTTCGTTCCATTTCTTCTCCTTTCGCGGTCTTACAAAAACAGTAGACAAATTTTATATGGATTAAATTGGTAATGGATCCATTCAATTTAGATTGGGCCTTGTTATTTTTAAAAAGGCCCACAGCTGGAAGCCTGGAGTAATCCTAAGTTTAAAAAAAAAAGATCATGTCATCTTCTTTAATTCTTCCCTTCCTTCCGGCTTCCACAGAGTATCCACTGGTCCTGCGGAGCCCGGCACGCGCAGTCGTGCCCCCTCGTCGACTCCTAGGTCCACCACTGGTCAAGATTGTATTTTGGTGGCAAATATGTAATTTGTCAATGTCTGTATGTTGTAACGTAATGTAGGTGAATTTCTTCATAATGTAATGCATTTTGGGGATTCATTGAAAAGAAAGTGCATTTCCTCATTTTTGAGACGTCATGAATGTGATCTTTATCAATTATTCTCTCCGTCTTACAAAGATAGGATTGCTTTTCTTTTTTATTTGTTCCAAATTATGTCACTTTCCTTGTTGAGAGTATAACTAATGTCTTAATTTTCTAATATACCTTGTTTAATGTGTCTTGTTATCAATAAATATGAATTAATATTTTCAATGTATGGGTATTGTTAAGTGTATAAAATACACTTATTTAGGGTCCTAAAATATCGATATATGGTAGTTTTTTTTGACAAAATATATAATAAATTATTATATTTTATGTTATATAGGTAAAACTCAATGGTTGAACGAGAAATCGAAAGAAAGAAGTGAAAATTGGTGAAAAGGGCAAAATTTAAAGTTTGAGGACCAAATTACAAATATTCAATAGTTGAATCAGACCACAAGATCATACTTTGAAAATTGTTAGGAGACAATTGGATGGAACTTGATAAGTGCGTTTTGCACACT
>CAIGRF010323361.1:53472-64694 GCA_903798235.1 Fraxinus ornus | reverse complement strand
CATCACATCAACCGAAAAAATGCATTCTTTTGAAAATAATGTGCACCAAACGGGGGCTTAATCAAGTGGAAATTTATCATTTCAAGATCATGAATTTTAACGTGATATTAAAAACGAGACTTTCTGTACAAAGAATGTTTGCTAAATCTATACTTTGCTCATTTCTCGATTAGATTTTTTGTATTTTCACTTGCAGTTGACTACTAAAAAGTAAAAAGATGATGATGCAAACTTTTTCCCAGTGGGGATTAGTTGTGATGATGATGCATTTCAATATTTTACGTCATCTTTTGTTCCTCTTATTGTGTCACACTCCAATTTGTAATCGATAATCATGATGCCACTCGATGCAAATACACGTGATGAAAATTAAATTTCAAAAACATGGTCGTTAGAACTAAGATTTCTTTACGAAAAAATTCAAAAAGCTTTCAAGTTCAAGACAATTTTGGTTAATATTTTTGCTATAGAAAATTGATTTACAAAAATTTGCCTCCATCTGATGACTTGCAAAAACGGTAATTCCAATACGTTTAACTTTATCAATTACTACTCGAACTTCCACTAGACTAGTTAATTATCTAAATACTTTATTTAAAGACGCGTTGGTTGGCTACATTACTTTTAAAATAAAGTACGCTCAACAAAATACTCTAAGAAGTTGAAGCTATTAGAGCTGTGTCAATATAGGCTAATACACGTAGCATGAGTTTGTGAAAGACGCGAAAAGATCCACTAATGCTTTCCATCTAGAAATATAAATTTTTTGGCCCTAAAAAATCTTAGCAAGTAATTCCCAATTTGTTTTAAACTTTTTTAAAGGTTTCTTAGGGTTTTAATATGTAATATAACTATATAAGCTTAGAAGACTTGAATGTGAAGATGAGAATGAAATGTGTTTGAATTCTAAAGTTATCAAAGGATGAAAACGGAAAAATGAAAATTGAAAAGTTGAATTAAAAGAGAAAAAAAATAGGAAAGTTCCTAAATAAAAAAGAAAAAAGAAAAAACAAATAAAACATGTTACGACTGGAAATGTTATTATAGATATACTATTGTAAATAACTTACTTTTATCCTATTTATAATAGAATTGTCCTACATCACATTCACTTTAGTTGTCCATTTGTTGATTTTGTAACAACTAACCTCAAGCTCAATCGGAGGAAAAATAGTGTAGTTTTTAGAAACGTTGAGCATGTTCGACAGTGCTTTTTTTAAGTATCATATTTATGCATACATTCAGCAGGACCAACAGTTTTTATCCACACATTCTATATGACCCACTTCTCATAATCTACGACAAGCTTTACCAAACATTTAGCATACTGAATACAGAATAAGATGGTCGAGGATTAACGTTAAGAAGACGGGTTCCAAAAGAACAAAACTGACAGAATTTCAAAATGAAGAGAATTAAGGAGAGGATGCCCATGCTGCTTGGTCCTTAAATAATCACATTGCATATACAGATATGCATTATCATCTAGCAGTTTGGCTTCTCAACCAAGAATATGAAAGAACTAGGACTTCATAATTAATCCAAAACAGATTTTCTACAAAAAAATTTCTCTTGTATATATTTAGTTTCTAACAGTTTCCAACTTGGCACGTATACAATGATTATGCCCAAGTGTCAGAATTTCAACGCCTTCTCTCGGAGTCGAGGCTGTGATTGAAAAGCACTCCAGAATGGAATTCTGATTCCAATTCAACATTGTGTTCACTGTACTTTTGAATAGAAAGAAGATCGAACCGATCAATCAGTAATATTTCTTGCTTGTCAGAAGCTAAGATGTACTATACCATAACACAATTTTCTTACCAAAAACACTACTCGGTAACAGACTCAAGTCTTGTTTCTCCAATGTCACTGATCTGAAAAGGAGGTTCTGAGGGGAAAATGAAGACAGTAGATGATGAAGTTGAGGGTTGAAAACCAGCATTGTATCTCACTGATGTCACGGTAACTTTAGGAAGCTGTTGATAACCTAAGCCCAAAGGTACAAGCATGTAACTAATAACGTGCTCTGATTTTGGTAGGACAAAAGTCGTGTCATCGTGAGGCCCTGACGAAACAAAACTTTGTGAATCGGCCAACGAATACTTGATCTCCTGGAGAAACTCTGTTTGATTTTGAATGGTAACAGAATATGTGAATGGAAGCCCAACAATGGCATGAGGCGGACATTTTAAACTGATAACCAATGGAGGTAGCTCAACATTGACATCAGGAAGCCTGTGTTTTGTAACTTGAGATGAAGCAGAGAAAGAATGAAAATCTTCTCCTAACCCAGAATCCCTCTGCCATTTCAGACTAACTGCCCCGGTCTTTAGTGCTGAAAAATTTCCCTTTGGAATGACAGCAAAAACCTTTTTAAAATCCTCTCCGGGCACATGAAGAATGGGTTCTCTAAATTTCTCCTCCTGAGGTTGTATGGTTATTGAATCATGATCCTCCACATCAAAAGACATTGACAACAACCGCAGTGGCACTTCTGAACAATTCTTTGCACTAATTATAAGAATACTTGTTTCATTAAGAGCTAGTGATGGTGTATGATCAGAATCATGATTTGCTTTGATGTTTGACAGCAAAAGAGAATCCCGTCGAAAGGGAACCATATAATGATGGCTAATAGTAACAGCAGTCTTACCTTCAATCTGCAAGCTTTTATGTACATGAACTTTCTGAGAACTAGGTTCGCTGCTGTGATGGTAACCTAACGAGACATAAACCATGATAGGTTTGGGACGATTCCACTTAATTTTCAGTTTGCAGGACCAGGAGTCCCCCACATTTAGAAACGGGACAGAAATCAGTCCAAAAGATGGCTGGATTTTCTGAATGTTGTCAATATTAGCTTCAGAATGATCCGCACGTTCTTGCCCAGATATACCAACAAGTTCAACATGTAAATTGTCAGCCAAGAATGGCTCAACTTCTCTTGGACTAAGCAAACCACCACCTTTTGTATCTACCAGATTAATCTTTAACTCACCAGAGTGGATTTCATGGCCTTTAGAGGCAACTGTCACGGGTAAAATAAAGCTCTCTCCAACTAATGCAGGGCCAGATGAATCCAGTTTTAGATCCACTTTTGGTTCCGATTCTTCAACCTGTATGGCCTTCTGACCAGAAAATGCTAGACCTGGATCCTTAGTAGGAATAGTTTCCGTCATGTCTTCAAAATTCCACAATGGTAAATCATTCATTGAGGCAGGACTTTCAGCTCTGCAACATATGGTAAAGTTGGGTCCAATTCTTGCAATTACATATATACATTCCAGCTTTCCACTTTGATCTGCATCATTAATGATTATATAAGTTTGGAAGAAATAATCTCAACTCTTCTTATTATTTGACTAATGGAAAACGCTAGAATATATAGAGAAGCATGACAACAAATCTGTCATAGAATAACATAATTCTAGTAACAGATAATCCCTCAAGGGATAAATATGAACTGAAAGATAATTCCAGAAGCAAATAATCCTTTAATTTAAGGGATGAATATGAACTAAAAGTTAATGAAGATCGATACATTCTTCTTTATATGTTTTTTTAATATACAGAAAACAAGAAAACAATAAAGCTAGATACTAATCCCTAGAAATCAGCAACTAATTTCGCGATCTAATTATCCTAACTATGTGACACTCTCCCTCAAGTTGGTGCATAGATGTCTATCAACCCCAGCTTGCTGATGAGAAAGTCATAGTTAGGTTTGAACAATCCCTTTGTAAGAATTTCAGCTCTGTTGTGATTTTGGAACAGATGGCATACATATAGCTCTAGCTTCAAGCTTCTCCTCTATAAAGTGCCTATCAATCTCAATGTGTTACGTCCTGTTGAACTGGATTGTGTGCAATGCTAATAACTGCCAGGCATGGTCACGGGTCTCTTTAGTTCTTCCAAAACTCTTTCAGCCACATCATCTTGAAAACTCCACGAGCCATTGATCTATATTATGCTTCTGCACTATTTCGAGCAACCAAACTCTTTTTCTTGCTTCTTCAGGTCACCAAGTTCCCTCACACAAAAGTACAATAACTTGCTGACTGAGCCTGCCCAATCTACGTCTGTATATGCCTCAATGTTGGTGCAGAAGCATATGTGAAATTCGTGCAGTAAGAATTATGCAATAAATAAAAACGATATTTGAATAATCATATCTTGTATATATTGAATAATAATTGATTGTTGTTGAAAAAGTGTACAATGACTTTGTATTTATAGGCAAAACTATTATCTAATCAAATTAATATAAGGGAACTAAATTCTTTTTTTTTTTGAAAGGTAATCAAATATTTTATTAAACAATGCATAATACACAAAAAGTGTATTATCAATTTAAATCAGAAAGTAACAACATGAAATTGGGCAGCCCGTCTATACGTCTAGTAACCGCAGCATTAAACCAAGTATATAGTGTCAAATAAAACAATTCTCTAATCTGCTTTGTTGTCCGTGTTTGGATCTTCAAAACAACGGTTGTTTCTTTCTCTCCACACACACACCATACGATGCAACCCGAAATAAGGTCTCATACAAGTTTGCTATCCTTATCTCGAAACTTTCTCCTCCATGCCTTTAACACGCTTTCTATACGTTTCGGCAACACTCAATCTATGTGTTGCGACGCCAGAATATCGTTCCACAGTAAACGAGCAGCATCACAATGAAAGAACAAGTGGTCAATCGTCTCTCCATCCCTCTTGCAAATATAGCACCACTCTGTAACTTAAAAACCCATTGTACAAAGATTATCCACTGTTAACATCTGTTCTCTGACCACCGCCCATAATAAAAATGCCACATGTGGAGGCAATTTACATTTCCATACCATCTTCCAAGGGAATGAACTCTCCACAAATCCTAATAAGGATCTAAAATAAGTGCGAACTGAAAAAATACCATCTCGTGTCAACCTTCACTTGTTACAATCACCCTCTCGTGCCCTGATATGTACCTTGTACAAAGATATCAAAAACAGCTCATAATCATCTAATTCTCAATCTTGCAAAACCCGACCAAATATAATGTTTCAACTGGAACTCCCATTATGTACATCTAAGACATCATTCATCATGGCAGACGACACCAACACAATACGATACAAAGATGGAAATCCCACCTTAAGCGGTTGATCTCCACACCAACAATCATCTCAAAAATTGATGGTATTACCATTCCCCACTACAAAAGTCAATTTATCCCAAAAGTCGCTCCACTCTCGCCGAATATACCACCACAAACTCACCTCATAAGAACCACGGCCCTCAACTAAGCACCATCCCCCTCCATAACACCATATTTTGCCCCTATAATTTCTCTCCAAAAACTCTAAATTAAAATCCTAATCTAAAAGAAATTAGAAATCATATTCTAATCAATAAAGAAAAGAAATCATATTCTAAACAAGAAATAAGAATAAAAACATAAAATTTATTACAACTAGACATCTTATTATAAATATATAATCCTAATCATATTTACAATAACATTGTCCTACATCAAATGCTGCATTGTTCATTCTTTTTGAAGAATAAGCGAGTTCTTCAAAGAACTTAGAATTCGATATACGGCTTTAAGGTTCTCTTCATGAGGAGAATGCATGAACTGACTTACAAGACTCACTACAAATGCAATATTAGGTCGCATGTGTGACAAGTAAATTAGCTTTACCACTAGTTTTTGGTACTGTGATGTATCCACTTGATCACCTTTGTTGTCCTCAAGCTTCTGATTTGGATCGATTGGAGTCTCTATAGGACGACAACCATTTATTCCTGTTTTGTTGAGTAGGTCAGTTACATTTCCTACGTGAAATTGCAATTCCCTTCTTTGATTGAGCTATCTCCATACCAAGAAAATATTCCAAGGATCCCAAGTTTTTAATTCAAACTCCGATGCAAGGTACCTTTTTATTGGCTCCACATAAGCTGTGTCATCCCCAGACGAGATAATATCGTCCACTAGTACTACGAGAATGGCTATCTTCTCATTTGTTGAGGGCTTAGTGAACAAAGTGTGATCAGTTTGTCCTTGGATGTATCCTTGATTTTTTACTAATTGAGTTAATCTCTTGAACCAGGCTCTTGACGACTGTTTTAATCCACATATAAATTTTTTCAATTTGCAAACTTTCAATCCAAACTCCTTATCAAAGACTGGAAGATCCATGTAAACTTCTTCTTTTAAGCCGCCATTACGAAACGCATTCTTTACATCCAGCTACTATAGAGGCCAGAGATTGGCTGCAATTGAGAAAAGCACTCTCAATGTATTTAGTTTTACCATATCTGCAAAGGTTTCAAGATAGTCGATACCATATGTTTGAGTGAAACCTTTAGCCATAAGCGTGGCTTTTATCGCTCAAGTGATCTAACTTATATTTGGTAAAGAATACGCATTTGCATCCAACTGTTTTCTTCTCTCTTAGCAGATGCATTACCTCCCATGTTTTATTTCATCTCTTCATGAATAGCCTCCTTCCATTCGGGAAAAGGCATCTTGTAAGAGAATTGTTAAGTAAAAATAGAGAAGGTAGGTAAAAACTTTTTGTAAGAAATAAAATTTGACACTGTTGTGTTTTCTACAAGTTCTAACACCCTTTCGGTTAGCAATGGGGACATTAAGCTAGACTCAGATTGACTAGACTTGGAATTAGTAGAATTGGGTTAGATAGGTTCGATATGAAGTTACTTGGAGATTCAATGGTGTTTTGATCAGCTAAGGGTTTGGACTCTCGATGCTACTAAGGGCATTGGTCTCATTGCTTCGAATTTATTTCCTCCACGAGTAAAAAAGAACTTTGGTACCCGATGTTTTTCCATTGCTAGTTCTATCAAGATTACGGAATGGCTCTATAGAATCTGTACCTGGGTTTACATGAGTTAAAATACTAATTGCTGTATTTATGATAGAATGAGTTCATCAAAAGTTGATGTCCCGAATCTTCAATGTGTCTGTCCCTGAAGATTAGTTTCAAAAAAATGGTTTAAACTAAAAAAATGTGACACATTTATTTGGAAATGAGATCTAACATTTGTATCCCTTTTTATTTAGAGGTGTGTAATAGCAAGAACTTTGATGCATCGTACCTTTTAAAAGAAAAGATTAACTAAAATTTTGTTAAAATATTCTGTCATTGTCATTCCTAAATTTTTTTTTATTTTTCTAGAAACTGTGTTTCTACCATGAGGTAAAATTTATTGAAATTCTCCTCTACTTCAGATGTTTCTTTTAGCAAATATACTCAATTTACCCTCGTGTGATCACCAATGAAGCTAATAAATCATTTTTACCAGAAATTGTTGAAATCCTAGATTGTGCCCATAAATTGCTGTGGATTAATCATTAATGTAAATGATTTTGATGCTTGGTATGGTTTTAAAAGGAAAAAATGAACTATTGTGTTTGGCTAACTCACAAATCTCACTATGAAATGAAGATGGACTTCTAGTTTTAAACAAACTAAGAAACAAGTGTTTTAAATAATGAAAGTTTGGATGCCCTAATTCCATCTTCGAAGAAATCACTTTTTCTAGCACTATCAATCGTCATCCCCAATACCAGTTCCTAAAACTCACACAGAGAAAGATAGAAATTAGTTTGACGCTTGAGACCATGAGCTAACTTTTTGATTGACAAAAGATTACAAAACAATTTCGGCCGATGAAGGACATTATGCAGAGTCAAGGAAGGAGATGTAACAATGGGTCCTATCCCAACTGTTGCCGAGACAACCATCGGCAATCTTTATTTTTTATTTTTTTTGTTCCTTGCACAAGAATTGTAAGTTGAGAAAAGATTAGAGCAACTTGTCATATGATCAGTTGCTCTGAAGTCTATAATCCGAAAGTTGGTTTAACTAGAATTGACACAAATGAAAGCAGTAATAAAGTTACGTTTTTGAGCTAAAGAACAAGAGAGATTTACTGTGAATTGTGGAGATTGGAAAAGTTTGTACAAGTGTTCCAGTTGTTCCTTTGTGAATGAAGACTCTTTTGAATTGACTTGCTGTCCTGGTTCTCTTCATGCGAGGTTTGAAATGCTTGGTTTTCACTTTTTGGTTTCTTCTTCCAATTCGGAGGTTTTCCATGAATCTTCCAGCATGTTTCCTTTGAGTGTTGTGGCTTCGGGCAGTGATTATACCATGGTTTCTTCCTCCTTTCACCTTCGCATTCAAGCTTCTTGGAATGAGGGCTGAGTTCTCGATTTTTCTAACATAATCTTCCTCCCAGTTTCTCCTGTTCCAATCTCAGAAAATGCCTCATGAAGGGATGTCAGAGATTTTTTCCAAGAATTCGAGCCCTGATTTCATCCAAGTCACAGAGTCCCGCCAAAAACAAATACCCACCGTCATTCTCTTCCATCTTCATAATCTTCACACTACCGATGGGACAATCCCATTCATCATTATAACATTGATCCAATTCTTGCACAGTAAAACAATCTCATTATAGTATACAGCAACTTCACATTTTCTTGTTTGGATTGCCCCATAGTTTTCTTTTCAAATAAACTATCTATGATGAGTTTTCTAAATCAGAATAGGTTTCTCGTACTGCCTCCTACATATCTTTTGCAGTGGGTAGAAAGAGGTAGGGCTTACCTATGGTTTGTTCCATTGAGTTGATAAGCCAGGCAATAATGAACGAGTATTCTGACCTCCATGTGCTTAGATTAGGATATGTATTTGCTGGTCTCTTTACTTCGCCAGTCAAATGTCCGAGTTTTCCCATACCATCGATCACCAACTTCACAGATTGAGCTCATTCCAGGTAGTTTTTTTTCCATTTAACTTGTGAGAGATTAACTGGAATGAACAATTCTGGGAAAAATGGTATGCTCCACTGTTCGTCATGCAGCCCCTAAAGTGGGACTCTCTGTAGTTGCTTCAGAAGAATCTATGGTTCTTCTAGCCCGATCATGGCCATTTTGACCATTTAAGAATCGGATCAAGAGCCTAGTTGTGATACCATAGTTTAGAAGAAATAATCTCAATTCCTCTTATTATTTGTCTAATGGAAAATGCTAGAATATAAAGAGAAGTAAAGAGAAGTTTGACAACAAATTTTGAATTCGATAATTCTAGTAACAGATAATCTCGTAATTTAAGGAATAAATATGAAATAAAAGATAATGGAGATTTTGGATAAATTCTTATCTCTTTATTCAAAAAGGAGAAAACAAGATAACAGCAAATAATACAAGTATAACAATAAAATTAGAAATTAATCCCTAGAAATCAGGAACTAATTTCGTGATCTAATTATCCTAACCCCACATTATATTATTTCGCACTGTAACAGAGCACCATCTGTCCACTGTAAAAGAAGAGACCATGAAAGGTGAAATAAATCAAGCAACTTATTATAGTTGGAAATATCAAGACTCCAGGCACAGATGGTAGGGCAAAACTGTTAAACTCAAGCTGATTAATTAACACCAAACTATTAAATGGAGCAGAGACAGTTACATTTTGCATCCAAAGTTGTAGGATATATGTTGAGAGGTTACAATTTTATTGTAATATAGTTATCATAGGTTTAATTTTATTTTCATTTGAATTTGAAAATCTGGTTAGATAAGATAAGCCAGTTGGTTAGTTAGTTAGGAGTTGTTCCTTTTATGATGTGATCCATGATACGAGGAAAAGTCCGGGCAATGATCCATTGATCGTTGAGAAAGGGCCTATAACAATAACTAAGTCGCGAGCGAAGCGGGTCAAAAAATCAATGACATTACTTGCTAAAGCCACGATGGATGAAACATTGATCACGGCAAACAAAGTGACAAGTTTCATGTTGGGCATAGGAAATGAAACGAAATAGAGCAACTTGATTCAAACAATGGACGGTGTAGCTAGACCAGCGCATGCCCCTTTACCGAGGCCACAAAGGAGAAGCCCAGTTGATCTATGCGACCTCATAGACTTACACTATGCAGCCGCATAGTGTATTTTCCGGCCGCGAATTTTCCAAATTTCGCGCAATATTCTTTTTTAGTTTAAACTCTATTTTTTGATATCTTTCATTTAATTCCGTTTTTACTAGGAGTTTAGGGATTCTATATAAATAAGATTATTATTTTCATTGTAAAACACACAATTATTGAGAGATTAATTGCAAGGCATTAATGCTTTCCTTCTTTTTTACATCCAATTAATTTTGAACTTATCAATTTTATTTCTTGTGGCGTTCAAACAAATCGAGTGAGATTCTTGAATCTTGTAATCACGGGATCAACATATTGTCGACAATTGTGTTGATTCCTTGGTTCAATATTTTTTAATCAAACTAAAACATTGATTTTTGGCTTTCTTAATATTGAATCAATCTTGTATGGGTTTCATAGCTATAATTGCTAGATGGGTTCGCATCATTTTATCTCTCTACAGTTTACATTCAAATAAGATGAGTCCTATTTTTTATGGGATCTGATACTCTCTATTTAATAGAGGTATTCATGTATAAACAATAAATTTTTTAGAGTTTATCAAGTTAATAAAGTATCAAAGCAGACTCTATTACTTTTCAAATTTTAATACAAAAAATAGCAAACACTGCCATGACCGGTGCAACTCGGGAAGGTGAGTCTGATGTATCTACCGAGTCTTCACAGCGAACAACCTCTGGAGAAGGACCAGTGGCTAGCTATGGTGATTTCCACTCTCTGCAAATCACACAACACAAGCTTAATGGATCCAATTACTTGGATTGGTCTTAAATAGTGCTATTGGTTATTCGAGGCAAAGGAAAAGTTGGTTATCTTATTGTAGAAACAAAGAAACCAGAAGCATAGGATGCTAGGTATCGGATCTAGGAATCAGAAAATTTCATGGTGACTGCATGGTTGGTAAATTCTATGGAACCCAAGATTGGGAAGCCGCGGAATCTGCCTTCACCAAACTGAAAGAAGCGATGAGGACGGTACCAGTATTTAGGGCTGTCCGTGGGTCGGTTCTGCTCGATTCCAAAATTTTCGAGTATTTAATAAACGGACCCGTCGGGTCCAAATATAATTATGGAACCATTCGGGTCGATTCAGTTCCTTTCGGTTCCATGCCATAATCAAATTTTTTAACATTTACAGCAACACTACATAAATATAACTAATGACATTTCATTTGTAACTTTTACAAATTAACGTAGCCCAATTAAAAAATATATAAATAACTAGCCGTCGAATAACATTAATTCAATGCATACAAA
>CAIGRF010323361.1:17385-34930 GCA_903798235.1 Fraxinus ornus | reverse complement strand
AATTATGTGATGCTCATTCAGTATGGATCATATTCCATGTACTCTTTTACTTTTGTTCAATCCTCTAAGCTAGGAATTGGCATCCGTGGCTCTATATGTGGAACTATATTCTCTTACATGATTTGATTCAACAATTTTATAATTTATTTATTTCTCAAATCAACAAATGATGATTAATTATTATTTGTAATATTGTTGGAGTGGGGGATATATAATTTAGTTGCTACTATTTGAATTATGTGATGCTCATTCAGTATGGATCATATTCCATGTACTCTTTGCTTGATTTGATTCAACAATTTTATAATTTGTTTACTTCTCAAATCAACAAAATATATCTCAATCCCTTTGATGATGATTTTTTTTTTTTTTAATATATATCTCATTCAGTATGGATCATATTCCATGTATGCTCTTTTACTTAGTTCAATCATCCAAGCTAGAAATTGGCATCCGTGGCTATGTATGTGGAACTATATTCTCTTACATGATTTGATTCAACAATTTATCATTTATTTATTTCTCAAAATATATATATATATAGAATTAAATAAGTTACCTACTCGCAATTTATCCAATTTCAGATTCTATGCCCCAAAAAAATCCAAAGTTCTGAAAATTGGACGTAGTAATTGATTTTACAGATCTCCTGGGAGAAATCAATTGACAAGTAATGATGCAACTACTTCATGCAAAAGGATTGTCATTTAGTTTACTTGTTAATCTACAGTTTTCAATTGGACATAATAAATTTTAAAGAACACGGAAAAACAGCACAGGCAGTGGCATTTTAAGTGTGTATCACAGAACGCCAATCTACTAATTTTGAAAAGATCAAACCAGTGAATGTATCATTATAAAAACAAAGATGCATTCAACAAAAATTTCACATCAAATTGTCTTAGTTAACTCATAAATGCAAACAGAAGGCAAGCAACATGAAGAAATACATCCCGATGAAAGATAGCCCTTACTTTGAAACAGTAACGAATATGTAAGTCTATTGAGCCAAAGTTTTTTCTTTCAAGACGTGCTTTAACTCTTCTCCCTTCATCTCTATAATATGCATTTGCAAGTTCTGCACATGCAGTCCCTAGCCTGCAACAGGGTAGCTACTTAGTATTCATATGTTTTTAACTTTAAACAAAAAAAAAAAAATTAGAGTTCACAATTAAAACATTAAAAAACAGAAAACAGAATTTTATTTCCATAAAAGTATAAATAACAATTTATAGAGAGATTTATTAACTAAAACAGGATAAAGAAAGACAAATTGATACTTTTTTTCCCATATAATTTTTAATTACCCTCCATTTCTTCCAAGAAAACAGAGCCGTTATGACAATATATAAAAAATCAAAGCAAGGAACTCTAATAAGAAACATTATCAAAGTACTTATACCTGTTAAGAGATTGTTTAAGCTCCAATGGATCGTCTGGTACAAAGATGACAAGATTTTTCAAATCTACTTCTGCACGTTTCCTCAAGGATATCATGCGATCTTCACTAGTGTCATCTGAGTCAAAGAGTTTGGTTAAGTGACCTACTGCAAAGTCATAATGACCTACTACATTGTCATAATATTGATCACATGTACTAAAGAAAGAAAGAGGAAAAATAAAAAGAAACCAACTGAAGCACATGGTGCGTGAAGGGCGAAAGAGGGATATTTTTTCATATAGATGTTGATGACATGAATGGGCGCATATAACTATCCTGGATTTTGTTTTCCAGTGCAGGTAATATGGTAGACCAAATGTTGGAAAAATGAAAAAATATCCATTAGTCCCCATTTTGAAAGAGCATTTATCGAAAATTAAATATGAGAATGCCAAATATGGAGAAAGTTGACATGCATGAATTGATGAAAACAGATTTTTTTCCTATTTTTGAGGCACGTGCACTATTCATAAATGAATAAAAAAGTTATTCAAACCTTTAAAAGCATAGTTTTTAGTCATTTTCTCAAAGCATGTCCCTTATCTTTCTACTCATCGATTTGTTATGCTTTTATTCGACATTCTCATAACTGACTTCATTAAGTTCGACACATGTATAACAAGTATGCGATATAAATCCCCTTCCTAATGACATAACGAGCTACTATTAGAATGGTGAAATGTGAATAAAGAGGAAGAAATGCTCTACTTTTAATCGTGAGCAACTTAGTTTATATTTCAAATGTTTAAGTTAGTTCAAATACGCAAAAATATAACCTAAATTAAATCATAAATTAAAGAAGATCAGGACATACTTCTATAATTTTCAACTATCAATGTATATTATGTCATAACCATAAATCAAATACAAGATTCAATACAACCATACACGAAAGCCCCTTCAAAAGATTTGGCTCAATCAGATGAATACAACAAGCTAAACACAAAAATCTGTAAACTTTGGAGTATTCTTCAGTAATACGACTAGAAGAAGAGTAACATGATCACAGTCAGAGCTCATCAAACACCTCAAGTTCTAATGAACCTCAATATTCTATTTCACATGCGACCAGCACTAATTGAGAAAGGAAGTAAGAACCACCTTTAGAACCTGATTGCGTAACAACCACCACCAACAATTTGATGTTTCTCCCCTGTATTGTTGCCCTGCCAGAAAATTTTACATAACCACAACCCATTACTATGTATATGTGTCAATATACACTAAATACAAACAATTGCAGTGATATATGTACTAGCAGAGAGTAAAAGGGGCACGTACTTGATGTTTTCGAGATTGTTGCAGACCTGAAGCCACTGAGCGGGATCACCGGAGACATGATCGGAGCTAAAAAGAGCTACGACAACAGCCGGAACCCGGGTCCGATGCTTTGAAAGCCAATCCCTTTTCACGATTCCACCGACGGCCTTGGCCGAACCTGCAGCCGGATTCTCTTTCGTAGCCTTGGAAATCACTGAGATCTTGGAGAAATCGGGCAATGCAATTGTATTTATGGGAGGCTGCAGAGAGTGCAGGTTCCCTGTGATTAGTGCGTGGACATCTGGGCAACCCACCAAACATGCTAAAGCTACTGGCGGTGTGCGAAGCTCCTCCGGGTATTCTTCCATTTATTTGATATTACTCTTCTTCTTTGAATCGATCTTTGGCTGGCTGACTTTAGGGTTTTTGAATTTGGGGAGTGGATCAGCGACTGAGTTGAGAATGGTCACTGAAATGAGTTGATAGACAGACTCTGTTGAGTTGAATCGGGCATTTCGCCGGAATGAGTTTGATGTTTCCTAATCCAACGGTTCAATCAATGCCTGATCCTGATTGGTTGTACAAAATAACTTATTAAAAATTAAAACTTGACTTGAAACTATGTCATGTTTAAGCCAAATTATTGTAAAATGAGAATGAAAAATAGTCATTATTGGAGTCCACATAAGAGATAGAAAATTTAAATTTAAATTTAAATGTTGATATGATGGATAATGGTCATATTTTTCATTTTAATGAAATAATAAGGTGGCTCAAACGAGGCCTAAATTTTTTTTTGCAAGTTGATAAACAGACTCTATTGAGGCTTTAGATCATCACACACGTGTCAAGCAGCTAGCTATTAAACGGGTCACACTCCACGTCATCTCCTATCTGGCCTAGGTGATTTATCACTTCGCTAAAGTGTGATGTACAGGCCGATTGATACAAAAGGTTTGCACAATTCGAGGTTATGCACCTCCTGAGTAGAAAAGATAAGAGAATTAGAGAATTTAGATTTTTTTGATTACACATTCATAAATCATTACACAAATTTATAGCGTGAGGAAGGCTATGCCATCTTGCCTCACAATAGGACATTTGTCCAATTGGTTAAAATGGAATAACCAGAATAAAAATGCTATATAATAAGGTGGCTCAAACGAGGCCTAAATTTTTTTTTGCGAGTTGATAAATAGACTCTATTGAGGCTTTAGATCATCACACACGTGTCAAGCAGCTAGCTATTAAACGGGTCACACTCCACGTCATCTCCTATCTGGCCTAGGTGATTTATCACTTTGCTAAAGTGTGATGTACAGGCCGATTGATACAAAAGGTTTGCACAATTCGAGGTTATGCACCTCCTGAGTAGAAAAGATAAGAGAATTAGAGAATTTAGATTTTTTTTATTACACATTCATAAATCATTACACAAATATATAGCGTGAGGAAGGCTATGCCATCTTGCCTCACAATAGGACATTTGTCCAATTGGTTAAAACGGAATAACCAGAATAAAAATGCTAATATTGATATTCTTTCAGCCACATGGGTGGCTTACGTGTCCTCTTGGCTGACATGGGTTCCTCTTCAGTTGTTGGTGTGGCCAGGGTTCCCGTATCATCCCCCAAGCCTTCAGACTCGACATTGTCCTCAAGGCCAAGATTTGGGTATAAAACTCTGAACTCATCAAAATGAATCCAAGAAGCATCTTCCAGCAACAAACCGTCCCATTGCACTAGTAGCTGGAGCTTGATATGTTTCTCATCATGCACATGTCTAGTTCGAAGAATGGCAATGGGTTCAATGACAGGATGATTGTCGACTATAGTAGAGGGCAGTGGAGTAACATGGATGTTGGTGTCCTGTTTATATGGTTTCAAAACTGATACATGAAACATAGGATGCAACTTTGCATGTTTTGGTAGCTGGACTTTGTATGCGACTGGACCTATTTGAGCCTCAATCAGAAATGGTCCATAGAATCTTTTGTTGAGTTTGGTGAAAGGTTGTTGAGCTAGTATGGTTTGTCTGTAGATTGCAACTTTATTAACACCAAATCGCCAACTTGAAAGTGTTGTTCACGCCGGTGTTTTTCGGTGCATTGTTTCATACGGTTCTGTGCGTGTTGCAGATGAACTTTCAATTCTCGTAACAATTGATCTCGTCTTTGCAATGTCTCCTCGACGGCTTCTACAACGGTATCTAGATGTGAGCATGGTATCAGATTAGGCGGGGAACGACCATAAACTACCTGGAATGGTGTGGTCTTGATTGAGGAATGATACGCCGTATTGTATGAGTACTCTGTCCAAGACAAATACTTGTACCAATGGGTGGGATGATCAAAATTGAAGCTGCGAAGATATTGTTCAAGTCCTCTATTGGTGACCTCTGTTTGACCATCCGTCTGTGGGTGGTAGTACTGCTGTACATCAACTTAGTTCCACTGAGTCAGAATAATACCCGCCAAAATTTATTGATGAAAATGGGGTCCCGATCACTGATTATTGTAGAAGGGATGCCGTGCAATCTGCAAACATTTTGAACAAAATTTTTTGCTACTTTTGTGGCAGTAAAACCAGTTGGGAGGACCACAAAATGGGCGACCATTATGGTTGTAAAGCCATATGACAGAGGTAGTCTTACTATGAAGTCCATCGAAAGGTCTTCTCATATTCTGATTGGAATCTCGAGTGGTTGCAAGGTACCTGTAGGAGCTAATGTCTCATACTTTGTTTGCTGACAAACTAGACAAGTTTGGACATAATGCTTAATATCTTCCCTCATACGGGGCCATTCAAATTGTGACCCTAGCTATTGTACAGAGAATGCTGTTATGTTCCCCAATAGGCGTGTCATGTAGGTCCCGAATGATTTCCATCTTGTGGTTGGACTCCGAACTTAAAACAATCCGACTTTATGCCAAATCAACCATTGGTGTATCTGATGATGGTGAAACTTGTTCCATCAACATTAATGGCTTGCTATAATTGTACAAGGTCTTGTAACTGAATGGTCTTGTGCTTTAATTTTTCCAAAAGCAAACTAGTCTGATGTGTCACTGTTAACAACGTGGGCGACCTTTCAAATTGAGCACTCTCGTCATCTTTCCTAGATAGAGCATCAGCTACACAGTTAACGATCCCTGGATTGTAAAGAATTTCAAGTAGTTTAACTAAGAATCTTTGCTGCTCCTGTGTTTAGATCATTTGTGTCATCAATTCTTTAATGCTCTTTTGATCTGTTTTAATAAGAAACTTCCTGCCAATAGATATTGTCTCCATTTAGCTACGACCTCCATAATTGCATACAACTCTCGTACATATGTTGAAGCCTGTTGCATTTTGGGATTTAGCTTTTTGCTATAATATGCTATGGGATGCGAATTTTTTATCAGTACAGCTCTAATTCCCACTCCCAAAGCATCTGTTTCTATGGTAAATGACTGCTCAAAGTTTGGTAATACCAGTTGGAGCTTGAGTCATGGCCGCCTTTAATAGATGAAAGGCCTGATCAGCTGTGGTGACCATTTAAAAGCATCTTTCTGGAGCATTGAAGTAAGTGGGGCAGCTATGGTCGCGTAGTTCTTCACAAAGCGTCTGTAGTAGCCAGTCAACCTAAGGAAACTTCGAAGTTGTCGAATATTAGCTGGAGTATCCTATTGCAAAATGGACTGAATCTTGGATGGCTATTCAACCCCCCTGGCTGACACAATATGATCCAAATATTCAACTTTTCTTTTGAGCAAACTGACATTTGCTCATTTTAACAAACCAACAGTGGTCTTTTAGACATCCTAGCACTAGTTGTAGATGCACAACATGATCCTTTAGTGTTTTGCTGTACACTAAGATATCATCAAAGAAGAAGATTACAATTTTTTTGAGAAATTGCTTGAGCAAGGTATTCATAGCCGATTGAAAAGTCGAAGGTGCATTTGTAAGGCCAAAAGGCATCACCATGTGACATTCATGAGTTCTAAAGGCTGTCTCATAGCCGATTGAAAAGTCGAAGGTGCATTTGTAAGGCCAAAAGGCATCACCACGTGACCTTCATGAGTTCTAAAGGCCGTCTTGTGGATGTCTTTAGGATCCATTCGTATCTAATGGTACCTTGGATGAAGGTCTATCTTGGAGAACACAGTGGCCCCAAAAGGTTCATCCAATAATTCATCAACTGTGGGAACAGGAAACTTTCTGCTCAGGAGGAATGACTCAGAGACTCCAGTTGTTTGGTTGGCTAAGGCTGTAAATCTAAATTGATAATCTGCCACGTCGGTTATTTGAGTTAGCTTGGCAAGCTCACCTTGGATGTCCCTATACTTTGAGGGACCAAATTGAACCAGGAGCGCCTTGAGAAATTCTTGCCAAATGGAAGCAGATGAGTAGACCTAGGCTATAAGCCCACCATGTCCCCAGCCCATACGCAAAGGAATGTAAACAATAAAAATTAATTCAGCCCAGCTGGAAGGTTGAATGTAAAAGAAAAAGGAAAGAGTTCACAAATCAAGCATTAACTTTAACAATTGCAAAAATCAAGTATTAAGTTTTAAAAATGCAAAAATCGGGTATTTAGTTAATTAATTAAATATATTAAAATCAAAATTATACAATTCATGGTACAGATACATTCTTACGAGTCACAATTTATTTGTTGTTCACATATTATCAAATTAATTGGTCACAGATTATTTCGAGGTCACAAATCAAAAAATTTATACGTCACGGTTTATTTCATTGGTCACAGATAAAAAAAATTATAGATCCTAATTTATCTATCGTCCCACATTTTCAAACTTGTTGGGCACAAACTATTTTTAGTCACAAATTATCGAATTTTAAAGTCACATTTTAATATTTAGTCACAGTAAACCAAATAGTTGGTCACATGCACCAAACACCTCACCCCCGATTTCAATCCACCACGAATTCTTGGTCATAGGTCAACCAAACCCCCCACAACTACCAACAAAAATATTACAACCACCACTTCCATCACCACCACCACCAGTACCACCGCTACCGCCGCCACCATTTTTGCAACACCACCATCGCCATACCGCACCGCACCACCAACACCACCACACATACCAAATACCACCAGTCATCACCGCCACCATCGCCAAAACAACACCACCCACTACACACCACCACAGCCACCACATAAAATACCACCACCACACAAAAACACCACCAAAATCTCTAGTACACTGTCGGCATAGCCAGAACCACCACCATTGCGCCACACCAACACCAACGTCGCCAGAAACCCCCACCACCTCACAACAACCAGTGACTGGAATCTCCATCTCAAACAAATCGCCACTGATTCACCACCACCACCACCAACAAACCACCATTTCTAACTGCAAAACCACCACTTCCACTGCTAAAATTCAATAAACCCACCCCAACCGCCAGATCCACCACCCACTACCACACAAAACGCTGTCCAAACCTCACTACAAAGCAACGCTGCTTCTGCTTCGCGCACCATGATGAATCGTCTGTGAAGAGTCGTCGCCTCTGCGCTGTGATGAATAGCCGAGTGATTGCCATGAGGAGTCATAGGCATCAGTCGGCGATACTGCACCGTCGCAACGAATTACAGCGTCGTGACGCTGTCATTAACAACAACAGCCTTCGATGCCGCAGTGTAGCCGGTCAACGCAACTCCTTCATCAGTTGCCTACGTTCGAAGAGAAAGAAAAGAAGAAAGAGAAGGGAGAGATGTAGAGAGAAGAAGATGTGAAAACTGGGTAAAGAAGAGAGAAAAGCGAGAGAAAATGAAGAGTGAAAAATAATTAGGGTTTGGGTGGATGAAATTAATTTAATTTTAAGATATTAAAAAGTTTAAATTGATACCTGATTTTTGAATTTTTTTTTATTAAATCTGATTTTTGAAATGTGATGTTGAAATACCTGAATTTGTGTAATTTTCTCAAAGAAAAATAGTCCAACCAAGCCAACTGCAGTCCCAGCCCATCCATCGTCCAATTACCCAAACTTGATAAAGACTTCAAAATTTACATATTTATTTCATGCATATTCATGCTACACAAACTCGTTACCAATTTAGGTATTTTAGTTCATATATGTTTGACTAAGTTTAAAGAGTTCACTTATAATTAAATAAATAAACTTTATAATAATATTTTTATTGATTGAAGTAATATATTATATATATATAGTTTTAGCATTAAGAGAATCTACGTGTTTGAATAAGCTTAAAATTAATTAAATTTTTAGATCTATACGAGTTGGCATATATTATTTATTCACACTTCCAAGTTAAAAATTTACTTATTTGACCATAAAATAGATGTTATTACTAAAATAAGTAACTTGCTCTATTTTTTTGGTTAATAAAAGAAATATTTATTAAAAACATATTTGCTTATAAATTAACTTACTTATAAGTATATTATTAGCGAGCCAAACATGGACATTTATAAACTAAATTACAGCCCACCTCAACGTCTTATCCTGGCTTTGCCCCGGGATCGAACTGTCAAAATATAACAACCGAATTGTACCTTTGAAAGAATCGGGATAGAAAAGCTCGGGGGAGTCATCTATGATGGCTATCTCAATGGCCAGCTCTCAGTCTCAAATGAAGGGTTCTAAAGGTTCAAACTTTCCCATAAGCTCAGAACCTGAGCTGGAAGAGGTTGTCTTAACAGAGGAAGACGATTCTTAATAATCAGTTGTTATGGCCTATGGGACGTGATGAGCAGCCAGTGTGTTGTAACAATCATAAAGAAGGAGCTGATGCTGCAGAATAATCCCAAGTGATTGAAGGAGCTTGTCAGGAAGGCCATTAAGCACAACACGTTCGATAATTTAATGGTAGTCTTGATCTGTTTCTCTTTGGATCCTTCGCCTTGGATTGAGATTCCAACTTCGGAAAAGAGGAGTATATTAGCTGAAGTAATTTTGCTTGTGTGAAGGTGGAGTTAGCAACAATCTGGGGGATTTTTATTTTTATTTTTCGCTATCCCAACTCTATCGAAGATTTAGTACTGCACGATCTTTTGAAAATTTGTAGATGTACGGTATCGTAGTCAAGTAATATAATGATGAAAAGAGTATCGAAACCACGAGGACTATGTGTTTAAACGAGTTAAAATTTGTTGCAACTTTAATCAAATAACAAACAAATTTTGTGATTTTTCCATAGTAATACCTAAATTAAACGAATGAAAATAAATAAATGCGTTTTTCAAATATGTGAGATACATTGTTAAGATGTCGAATCTCTCTTATTATTTCATTTTTAGTATAACAATTTGAAATTATTCATGTTGGTTAATGTTCCTGATTTAATTGAAAGCTCCTCTCGATAACGATAAAATATATTCTCTTCATGTGACTTTTCTATCTCTCGATGAAAGATGCAAACATGATAGATGCATTAATAAATGTTAGAACAAGTTGAAACCATAGAAAACATAAGATATATATCTCTCATCTCTCGAACATTACAATATTTATTATATTGTGCTTAAACTCTATTGTTTCTCTCGATAATAATAAAATCCACTAATAATTCAATTGGTGATCAAGCAATTGAAAAGAACGATAAAAACAATAATAAACATCCACAAATCAAATCAAATTAAAGTCAAAATAATTAATTAAGAACTAAAAATAGCATAACAAAGGTTCATCTCNGAATTCTTGCAAGTCTCCTTCAATTTTTTCACAAAAAAAAAAATGAATTTTCCTCCTTTGATGATAATAATTGATGAATATTGGAGTATGAGATGTATATGAGAGATCTCTAATATGTATTCTGATATTTGGTATTTGTGGGAAGAGAAAATTGGTTGAAAATCACGTCCAAATTGATTTCCAAAAGAGTTCTAATCGAATAAAAAAAGTTGTGTTCGAGAGTGAATTTTTGATGAATATTTGAGTATGAGATGTCTATGAGAGGGTCTCTAATATGTAATATGATATTTGGTATTTTTAGGAGTAGGGAATTGATTGAAAATCACGTCCAAATTTATTTCCAAAAAAGTTCCAATCGAATAACAAAAGTTGTCTTCATGTGCGGATTTTTTTTATTTTTTATTTGTTTCTGCACAATAGTTAGTATTTTGGTCATAACTTTATCTCCCAATATCCGATTGAGGCAATTTAAAGTGCACTGGAAAACTAAATCAAAGGGATACAACTTTGTTAGAAATATAGTTTTCTTAATTATGACATTTACTATGCTAAAAATAGGTCTCAAATTTTGACTAAAAATCTAGAATATAAATTGCGATTGAAAATTGATTTTGATAATATTTGATCAAATTCCGTTCTTTTTTTTAGTTCTATTTCCATCTAATTGTCTACTAGCAATCTTCAAAGTATTGTCTTGTGTTTCAAATCAATTATTGAATATTTACAATTTGATCCTCAAACTTTGGACTTTGCCATTTTTACTTGATTTTTCTTTTGTTTCTTCCAATTCCTCATTCAACAATAGAGTTTTACCTATATAACATAAAATAAAACAATTTAGGATATATTTTATCAAAAGAAATTGATATTTTAGACCCTCGAATAAAATACACTTATCACTGCATACAAAATACGCGAGTATATTGTATACATTGAGGATTCTATATCAATAGGAAGTTAGAGACATTCGTTAATTTCAGTCTTCTGTACTAGGAAGTAGAATGATTTTCATAAGTGAATTAATGTTCCTCTGTCTACTAGCTGATTTCATACCGATCATAAACAAATTCAATTCACATTATTCCTCATCTGAGTCATCTTGTCAAAAGTTCCCGATAGGGGTGACTCAAGACGAGGCTGCAAAAGCACCTTTCTGCTACTACAAATTATTAAGATTTAACCACAGCAGAGTGAACACCGATTAGAACAACATTTGACTTACAAATTTTACATTATTATCGGTGTTCAATGTTCATAGAGTGCATTACATTGGGATTACATATGTATGTATACACCTGTTGTACGTATAAAGCCCAGTATATAATGGACCATAAATCTTCTAATACAAGTAACTACAATGTCGTACATTTGAAGTACTTGAGAAACCATTCTTCCTCTCTACAGTATGTATACACGACTTTGTATACTTCGATCAATAGTTTTGGGAACCGAGTCTTAAAATACCTATCAAATCCTTCTGGAACCGGTCCGATTAGTTCCTGAAATGTAAAACCACGGATGAACTTTAGTAACTCATAAACATCATGTTGTATTATAAAAGGTAAAGAAGATTTCATAGTTGCCGTCTGCTAAAAAATACAATTGGCACAGATTTCACACACTGTATGCTAGTATATTAAGTTTGAACTGGAAATCAGATATAGGGCTGTTTGGCACGGCTTTTTAAAAGTCATAAGTTGGTTTTAAGACTAAAAAGCCCTTTTTAGGCATGTTTAAATAATTATCTAGAAGTGTTATGTCTGGTTAGAAGATATTATAAGCAAGCTAGTTTACAGTGACTTCCTGATAATGCTATTCTGCAAAAAGTAGAAGCAGAAGCAGAAACCCTGCCTAATGGGCTCATAGACTTCACAACTCACAAGTACCTGTATTTCTGTGGGAAGCTCTCGATAATGATTCAACTTGTTACGCATGACTCGTAATAAGTCACGAACACTGTCATACTTATAACGTCTGTAGCATCCAATGTTATTAAGAAATGCAGGTTCCATCTTTTCATCCCACTTTGTACCTAAAGCCAGAGGGGCTGTACTTTCTAAAGCTTTTAAGAGAGGAGAATCAGTCTCTCTGTCTTCTAATTCTATCCTGTCACTTGTGTCACGGAGGAAGGATAGTCGCAGCTCAGCACTCCAAAATAAGGGATGGTAAAGCACCTTTGATGCCTTTGGCCTGAAATTTAAAAGTTCATGGTAATCAAAAGATGAAATTTGAAAAAAAAAAAAAAAAAAAAAAAAAAAGCATTAGTGGAAATAAAATTAGAGTTAGCTACTTGAATTATTTTTCGCCACTCCGTTTAGTCCATTGCTACACCTACTAGAAGAACCCATGTAGTCAGATTCTTCGTGCAAATAATGATAATTCTTGAGGTGAAATCATAAGAAAACTATACAGCGATCCAATAATTTCTTTTTCTCAAGATTTCAAAATATACACGAGAAGTTGGAAAGTACTTTGTTACTAATATATTCATGAATATATTGGGATCTTTTTTTTTCCCTTTAAGGTACTGAGTATTTAATATCCAAAGCAGAGATCAATCTTGTCCGTGGCAGAAATTCTATTGTTCATCTAAACAAAATTGAATTAGTCAATTGTGCAGAAAAAGCTTCTACAAGATCAAAAAATATAACTAACAGATTGATCAAGTTCTAGACACTCTTTCCAGGTGAAAACATACTATGCATTAAGGGATAATCATTATTAAGAGGCAGTTTCAATTGTCAACACAATGTTTATTACCTCATTTCAGCATTAGGATTTAATAATTGAAAAAACAGATCCACAGCTTCTGGAATGTGTTCCACCAGGAAAAGGTCAACTTTATTCTTAGCGATATTGATATCACGTTCAAGAGGGTTACCAAAGGGATGTCTACCACCAGTAAAGCAGAAAAACAGAACGCAACCTAGACTAAACACATCGACTGCCCTTGTTTGACGCTGACGAAGAAGCTGTTCAGGCGCTTGCCATCCTGAACTTCCACAGCCTGCAATAATTCAATCAATAAAAGCAAATAAATGACTTTTCATAGTGCATGTTTGGCAAAGCTTATATTTTTTTAAGCTGGTCAAGCATAATTTTTATCCACACATTTTCTTAGGAGCCAAAACTACTATCCTCTTATTATCCAAACATTTCGTAGAACCCACAGCTAATAAACACTTAAAACATGACCAAGCAAGCACATAGTAAATGTAATACGAGTAAAACAGTGGCCAATGCCATATGACAGGTGAAAGCTGTAAACATTTCGATCTGGTCATTTAACTATCCAGTTAAAATCATAAAATGTTGACTTTCTGATTCTTAGACTAAGCCCATGTTTGGCTAATGTTCACAAATTGTCTATAATTGGTCAAACCATTTTTTATCTACACCTTTCATAGGACTCACAAGTACTATCCACCACTCAATTTTATCTACTTATAATTGAAACCGCTTATACACACTTTCCCAACAAGCTTTAAATATATTTTCCTCTGACCAGTGAGGATGAAATTGAAAGAAGAAAGACAACAAGGTTGTTGCATACAGGATCTACATAAAATCATGATTAGACGATTGGACCAAGATTCATACGCTTTACCTGTAGCATGATGCCCCAACGAAGATGTGTCTTCAACAAGGCGTTTACTGATACCCATATCAGAAAGCTTCGCAGAAAAAGATCTATCATTGAATATTAACACATTTTGCGGCTTCAAATCGCGATGGACAATTCCCAATTCATGGAGATGTACAAGTCCACATATCACATCCCTGTTTTCAAATAGGATTAAATTTTGAATTGAAAAAAGAAAGGGAAAAAAGTTAGAAGGGTATTAAAGGAAGGGCAATGCGTTCTTTAGAAGTTCTTTTTTCGGGTAAAAGTGTTGTGTAGAACATTTAATAACCTCATCAGCTTCAACAATACGGGTGAAGGATAGCCATCTGCCTTCCACAGTTCAACCTCCTGCATAGTGCCTTTTATAAATTCCAAATGGACCCTATACTCCGTCAAAAACTCTGAATCCATGTTTTTGCTAACAATTACGTCAATAGAGGACTCTGAATATATATGAATAAGATCATTCAAGCTGCAAGCACTGCGCTCTAGTGCAAGATACACAAAATCTTGGTCTTGCTCCACTCCGTACCATCTGACAATATTTGGATGTTGGTCAGACACCACAAGATTTTTAATTTCCTTAGAGGCGATATCATGATGGGCCCTCACAAGGCGTTTCACGGCAACTGGACGGCCTTCATAAATCCCTTCAACGACAATGGTACCATTGCTACCTTTAGCAATCTCTTTGCTTGAGACAAATAACTTACCAATGGTGCGTCCATCTGTGTAAGAATTCAGTTGATTTAGGTTCAGAACATCATTAAAAGTGTTATTAACCAAATTTTCTTCTTTGTCCATTTTCTCACTGTTTATTCTGCCCTTCCTAGATCTCCGAGGTTTCTTCCTTTTCGAAGGTATGTTTACAGCAGGAACATAAGAAGGCTGAGCAATCAACTTTACTTTTTCCACAGCGATCAGATTATAATGGTAGACAACAAAAGCTAGAAGACTAATAGAAAAAAGAATGAGCTGGAATGAGCTGAAGTTTCCAGGAAACAGCATGGAACCATCATTTGATGGCAATTTCACATCTTGTACATGAGATTTTCGACTCTCATCATCCAACATTTGGAAAGGGGGAATAGCCTGAGCGTCCTGGGGGTAGGGCACGTCCAGAATTTTATCATTATTGCGCAATGAAGGAAGAAGTTCAAGAACTTTATCAATATTTGGTTGTGAAGGAAGAGCATCCGATTTTGGTGCTGGAAGCATGAGATCTTGACCATGAGGCTCTGGCAACCAATTATGCCTGGAGAAGGGTTCAAATATATTGTGTGCACGACAGCGATAGACGCGAGCTCTTGATCGACAATTCAATGGCATAGTAAAAGGAAGACTAGGTTCAGAAGAGTCTGAATCCAAAGTACTCTGCTCAAGTGACTCTTCAATCTCTGGGCAGAGAAAAGCAGCACCAATCTCAGCAACAGTCATGTTCCACAAAACTTTGTTTGAGTTCGGAATAAATGATGTCAACGTATAATCTGTCCTAGTGATGTAAAGCCGTTTCTGATCAGTCCTTATGTCGGAGCTAGACTGAACCTGCTCATCAACAGTGGTATAATAGAAGAAACCATTTTCACTGCTCTGCATTGCGGCTGGTGAATCAGAAGCGCTATATGTATTGATGATACTTCCAGTCATTTTATCCACTAGAAATGCAGTAGTTCTTTTGGATCCAAGTACAATACCTCCATTCTCTTCTATCTGTGGTGTTGAACTGACATACTCTTCAATGGTCTTCATAAGTTTCTAAACATTATGCAATTGACAACACAGAATTAAGAGGCATAAAACAAACATATGGGTAATTAATAAGATTTAAGTTATTTTATTGTTTGTTTCGTAAGAAAGTGATTTGAATTGACGTTCTTACATTGATTTCTCCTAAAGTGGCACTATTACAATAATTTTCAAAGGTTAAAAAAAAATAATAGTTAAAAAGTTCATATGTAAAAATATCGAACAACGCAACTAAGCCCTTGTTTAATAAAGATTTCATGAAAAGTGATTTTTTGGTGGATGTGTGGTTAAAAAGTAGGGAAATGTTACGAGGAAACCGAATTATTATTATTTTTTTTTTTTAAGAATATGTGGTTGAAAATGAGTGTAGAAGAGAAGTGACTATCAACGAATCAAAATCAAACAAGAGCTAAATAATGTCATGCTCCAAATTCTTATCAATAGAATAAGGACACGAGTTTAATATATATATATATATTTTTTTTCATTCAATCATAATACAAATCCTAATAGCCTTGTAATAAATCAAAATGCTTGTGGTAATCGACTCATGTCACTTATATTTCAAATTGAACAAATTTAATGACACTTCATAAAGATTTCAAAGTTATACAGGCCATCATAGTAAACGCCACTTAGAACAAATTATTTCCTCTTGCCTGCATATCAATAATGATCTGAAGGTCTGCCATCCTTATGATTTTTGACATAAAATGGAATTCATTAAGAGAACAGGTCGGCCAAGCTAAGCACACAGTTCAGAATAGGGGCGAGGGTGCAAATAAAGCACTTGATTACCAACGAATGAAGGTTCAGATAAGAAATTATATTATTGTGACACATCAAAAGGAAATTTAATAGTCCTTCATCTACCCAATCAATTTCCATAATAGGTCCATAATCCTATTCCCTGCAATATCGAAACTCATTTCTTCGGTTCACATACCAAAGGAAATATGCAACATCAACCACCGACTCGCCATTGACTGAGAGGAAGGAATATGGCACTATGGATATCAAGTCTAACTGACAAATCTGTTTGCTTGATATGCTCTTTTGGGGCCCATTTTAGATTTAAGCATTGGAACTATCATATATCACACTATTTGGTTAGTACATGAGATGAAGTAGGCATATGCAATGTCAAGTACAACACAAAATTGCATAAATCTACATATTAAATGGCCCGTGTTTGCAATAAAGCAAACAGCCAAAGTCATATTGAAGTATGGGCAACTTTGTTTGTCATCAAGAACTTGAGAGCATAATGAGTACTTGAAAATAATCAGTACTCAAAAACTACAAATAAAACTTGATATGGTAAAATATATGTAACACCCCGAAATTTTAAAATAAAATTATTTTGTTCCATATATGATTTTGAAAGTTGATGGACTAAAATAAAGTTTTAAATTCTTATATGTTTGGGCCAAATACTTGGTTTTGACTAGTGACCAAAAGTATATCAATATTGGACTCATTTTGTAGCCCGCATTAAATAGCGTAGATTGGGCTCGAGAAAATATAAGTTCAGATGAGTTAAGCCCAATATATTTCAATTCAAATAAGTATGATTTATATGTATTATTTTATTTTATGAAATTGCACCTTTTAAGATAATTAGTCAAAGAAAATAGTATTATATCATGTAAGTACGTTTATTTTTAAATTAAAAACGGGATTAACTATATATTTGTTATCACATTTCAGTTTCAGTCTGTGCATGTGTAATTGTATATATATTTCGGCAAGAATATATTATTTTATTAGCTAATCATGTTATCTTAGATTTTG
>CAIGRF010323361.1:0-17021 GCA_903798235.1 Fraxinus ornus | reverse complement strand
AGAATAATACTAAGTTTTACTGCTCTTATTTAGATTTATTAGTTCATTTTGCCCAATAACATTATTAGCAAATTTATTACTTAGAGAATATTTAAATTGTTTTAAAGACCTAATTTTATGATTGGAATTTAAATTTATGAATGTTTTGTTATTTAGACAAATAGAAGTTTATCTCCGCATTTTAAGTACATGAAAATTATTGTTGGTAACACCTCAAGATGTATGAAATTTTGGGGCGTTACAATATAAGCCATAGTAAATAATAAGACAACAAGATCCTTCCAATTAGGGTTGAGAATTAGAAATCATAATTTTATTACACTGAAAGCAATCAATAAGTAGAAAGAAATAAAGATACACAAAATTTATAGAAGTTCGCATCAATGTAAGACTATATCATCTTCAACCACTGTAGTAATTCACTATGAAGAAAAGAAGTTTACAAGAGAAAATCGCACGCCAATCTTCTCTAACCCCTCTTTCTTTCTTTCTTTCTTTTACAATGATGAATGAAAAGCTTAATGAAGACTCCCTATTTATAAGACAAGTTAGGACAAACCCGAAATTTACAAGAACTCAAATTCTTAAGATGAAATTTAAGATACAAATTCCTAAACTGCCCATAATGAAATTTTGGTCCGAGAGCTTCGTCCCCTGCACTCTTGAGAGGTGGGACTTATTGCCTAAGAAGCATGGATACATGTAAACTCATTATGTATCCATATCCGATACGTATTCAAGCTTGAATATTCTTCGATACCCTTCGATACATATCGGATACAGGTTTTTTAATTATTTTATATTTTTTTAATTTTTCAATACGTATTTTTTAATTGTTTTATATTTTTTAATTATTCTCGGTACGAATCGGATACATTAGAACACGTGAAGAATAATGTTATTGATGATTTTGATTCTATCACTAATTGGTACAATATGGATTCATAAACCTTATAACTACTTCATGATTCACATGCATCTTTGCTTCAAAACATTGTATAAAACTTGTAGAACATCCTTTTTTCATCTTGTACTGAAAGATATTGGAGTATGTACTCTTTTGTGTACTCAATGAGTCAGGAATAAAATAACTTCACAAAGAGCTGAAGAATTGATTTTCATTCTTAGCAATCTATGTCTTTTATCAAGAAAAATAGATCTCTATTCAAAAAGAGAATCCAAAATGTGGGACATTATAGGAGACTACGTGTTTGATTGTTTGAGGTTGAGAATCTATCAGTAGATGAGCTAGAGTTGGAGAGAGATATTTTTAAAGATAATGAAGAAGTTGATGTCGATAATGATGATGTTGAAAAAAATGAAGTTGGGACAATTAAAGATTAAGATAAAATGTTTTAGTATGTTATTTTATTTTTATTATTATGCTTCGGTTTTAATATTTTTTATATTAATGAAATTGTGATGAATTTTATAACACGTATCCACGTATTCAAATTTTTTTTTCAAATGTCGTATTGGCGTACCTATATCGTATAGTATTCGAATTACGTATCCGTATTTGTACTTCTTAGCTTCCTACCCCCTTCCAACCCGAGGCAACCTCAGTGCGAAGATCAATCCGCATACTGACTTCACGGAGCAGCAAGAATTAGGCTCCACAACTTAATAATTAGAGTAAGGGTCCGTTTGGCTACAAGAATGGAATTGGGTGGAAAGAAAATGAATTTCAGGGAATTGAATTGCCTAGTACTTGTTTTAGTGAGAATTGTCAATTAATTGTGTTTGATTGGTATAATTTTCCACCTGAAAAATAATGAAATTTTGGATCTTTGGTATTCATTTGGCCTTGTTTTCATGGAAATTGTCCATTAAAGAGATAAAATTTGTTACAATTGAGGATTGAATTTATTCCCATTGCCAAAAAAAATAAAAAATAAAAAAAGTTGTCTAGAAAAGCTTTTCCCACCATGGGAAAAACTTTTCCTCAAAAACCAAGAAAATGTGAAAAATCAAGAAAATGTGGAAAACCAATTCCATGAAAAATTTAGTCATTCAAACATGCAAAAAGGTGGAAATGGGATTTAATTTCCATCTTCCATCTTCCATGAAAAATATAGCTCAATCAAACAGGGCCTAATTTTCTTTTACTTAGGACCACAGTCTAACGTCTCTTTTCAAACAATTTCACCTTGTTCCCTAATGTGACGGGAGAATACATCCAATTCACAACAAACTAAAAAGCTACCAAAAAATTAAGTTATGAAGAAAAAGAAATATTAAACTAACTATAGCCTCCAGGATGACTAACAGTATGTCCAATGGAATTTGAGGCTACTCTAGAAGTCGGTGGAGAGGGAGGTAGGAGGGGATTTAGTTGAAGTTCTTATCAAGATAGAAATAGGAAAATATATCTACTAAGAAAGGGAAGGAAGAGAAGAACAAGAATAAAGAAAGAAAATTTGCCAAAAAAAAAAGGACAAGAAAAATTACTTAGCATATAAGAAATAATTCTAACTCGTTCATGACCCCGTTTATATTTGATTATACATTTCAAATAATAAAGTTCCTCACATAGAAAGCAAGTTTAACTTATGTCTAAAATGGATTCATAAATAAGTAGTCCCGGAAAAACTGAAATGACCTAAATATGCTACTTATCAAAGCAAAACTTATCATGAATACAACCTATGACATAATCAGAGGGATCTTCAACTATTACAAAACAATGATACTTCCAAACACACAAGGGACGGGGAAGAGGGAACATATGCTGGATGAGGTGGGATAATTAATGGAGTTACTGCTCAACAAACAAACAGCGAAAGAATGTGAAATAAAAGGGAAGGAACACAAGAAAGGAAGGTTTTTTTTTTCAACAGCCAGAAATGATATGCATGAAATATCACAACAATAGAAAAACAAAAACTGTATTAATGACCAAAGATTAAGATTATATGACGTCAAGAATATTCATAACAAAATAGCATGATATATGTCCAGATTAAATCACTTGGAGAAAAAAAAAAAAAAAAAATGGCTCTTTTCGAAAATAGGCACTGGGAAAACCCAGTCAACCAGTGGCTAATTCATCCAGTTCCTGGTTGGACCGGTTGGTTGACCACATATACAGTTTTTGGAATATAACCAAACATTCATTCTAGTTCCCTGTTTCTCCGTTCAAACTAACATAGTTTATAACAAGGCGTACTACTTCTATCTGGCTAATGACTTTATTCTTAATTCAACATTTAATTCATTTTCAAATAAATGAATAGTGGTCCTCATCACATAAATAAGAAGGGTGAACTTATGTCTTAAAGGAAAACGTTAGGTATTCCTAGGTCTGACTGAAATCTCCTTAAAATGCTACTTATCAAACGTATAGTTATGTTGAATACAACCGGCGACATTATTTAAATGGTGATATTGTTTAAAGATTTTGTCAAACGCTTTTATCTGCATCTTATTATCTATGGTAGTTCTCCTAATTTTTGTAGTTTTCAAGGTAATATTATTTTCAAATTCTTGTGATGCTCTCAAGCTCTTCATAACATATACAATTCTTCTCAGTAGTTGTAATTTATTGTACATGTAAGCTATTCAGCTACAAGCAATTGAGCGCAGGATGAGATCTTTATCAAATGTCATTATTTTTGCACACGTGCATTTTTCATGTTCATGTGAGAAAGAAAAATAGAGGTTTGGACTATCCACCCACTCATCTGACCCCCCAAGGTAGTACATATCATAAAAACACAATCTTTAATAGAAAGATTACAACTACAAGACACAAATCATAGAAAGCACTTGAAATTGTTTCAGCAGGAAAAAGAATATAATAAATCTTGCCACTTATCACCCATGGATTATTAGAAAATCGTATAAAAAAAAAGCCACTTCGAAAAATACTTGTTTACAGGAACATATGAGAAGCAATACTTCAACAAGAACTCTGTAAGTGATCAATCATACCAGTTTGCTGCCGAGGCTGTTGTGTGCATATAATTCCCAGTCATCCCCACAATCAATGAAGTAACGGCCTCCTATTCCTGATACATTTTCCGTATCATTAACAGAGGCCTGATATGATGAGTAAATTGTTTGTCCTGATGAAAACGACCAGAGAGGTTTCGTAGAACCGAGCTCCAATAAATAAATTGTACCATCCAAACCAGCCACTAATGCAGTATCAGTTTCAGTTCCCCTGATATGGCAAACAAGTTTATTGCAAAATCAATACAAAATTCCAAAGTACGACTTGGCTGAATACAAAGAACAGACCAATACAATTCATACAAGCATTTTAAATATATAAAAATTGAAATCTTGATTTAAGATTATGCAGACCCTAATTCTACACACCCTGTCAGGCTGACAGGGTGTATAGAGTGTCAGGCCGTCAGCCCACCAAAAAATCCCAATTTCCAAGTACAAACTAAAATTGGCAATAAAAAATAAAGATCAACATTCATAGACTATGGCAGATGCACAGACAGAAAGAAAACTTACTGTTTCGCATCTGATAACAGATACCGGCGAGCTGGGGCTTGAAAAACGCCATTGAATTTTTTCCCAGTAACACTATTATGGGCCTTAAAATATTCTCCTGTGGAACCCGAAAATACCACAAATAAATACAAAACACATAATACGAGAAACACCGATAGGCGTCTCATTGGTTATCGAATTGATGCTCAAGCTGTAACAAAAAAAACGGGTTTTCGATTTTTTGGATAAATTAAGGAAGTAACGTGAAATTGTTGAGAATTGAACTGAGAAATAATGCAGAGAAATGAAGATTCGAAGCTTTAGAGAAGACTTGCTGTATAATGTGTAGATTTGGAAATTGGAATCGTGGATTACCCAATTCTTTCAGACATCTTGAGTTTTCTTCTTCTTGTCACTATCAGTCAAACGTTAACTGATTTTCTACCTTAATTTAAGGGGGAAAAATTGCAGCAGCGGTCCCTAATCTTTGATTTTTTTATTTTTTTTGCAGGTTTTACCCTAATTTTCAATTTATGCCAGAAAAAGGTCCCAAACATTTGATAAATTAGCAACTGAGGTCCATATGAATGGATCATTAGTTGACCAAGAAAATTGAACTTTGACCAATTTTGAACAAATTAAAAGGGTAAAATGGTAACTTCTAAATTTTCACATTAAATCATTATTTGATCCTCATTATTTTCTAAAATACATATTTCTCTCTACTTTTCAATCATACAATTTTCAATAAAATGATATTATACGCAAACCCAAAATTTTTCTCAATTTTCTAACCGCACATTCTCTATCAATTTACTACTCTAAAATGCATTATTTTGCCAAATAATGAGGCTCAAACAAGGATTAAGTAAATAAAAGTATACTAAAAAAAAGGGAAAATAACTCTAAACGGCCATCTTCTTCCCCCAACAATCCCACTCCCCTACCCCAAATCAAATCAAAACCTAAAATCCTTCTCCGACCATCGCCAATCTTCTCCTACTATGTATACATAGGCACTAACGAGATCTCTGTTCAAGTAAATGAAATTAACAATTTTATTTATTTCTCATTCTATCAAAATACAGCAATGGAGGTCTATTTATAGAGGAAAGGAAAAGAGGGAAAAAATAAAACGAACTAAACAACAAACTATTCTTATTACAGAGGAGGACCCAAGCTATGTAAGATGATCAATTAGGTCATTTAAGAATAATTTGTACATCCCCCCTCAAGTTGGAGATTGATGAAAGTCCATCAAACCCAACTTGGAAAGTAGGAACTTGAACTGAGGAGAAGGAAGAGACTTTGTAAAGATGTCCGCAGCCTGATCATTGGAAGAAATATGTTGTGGATGAATGAGACCAGCTTTGTATTGATTACGAACCACATGAAAATCTATTTCAAGATGCTTCGTACGTTCATGAAAAATCGGATTAGCACTAATATGGAGAGCTGCCTGGTTATCGCACCAGATAGGAATTGGAAGACTTGAGGTGATGCAAAAATCCTGAAGAAGATATGTGATCCACTGAATTTCACAAACAGTTGCAGCCATACTTCGATATTCAGCTTCAGCAGAGCTACGTGAAACTGTCTGCTGCTTCTTTGATTTCCAGGAGATAAGAGCTCCACCCAAAAAAATGCAATAACTAGTCAAGGACTTCCTAGAGTCTGGACATGAGGCCCAATCCACATCACAATAAGCTGCAAGCTTGAAATTGTTGGAAGAAGGAAGAAAATGCCTTTGAAATAGTTCTCTTGATGTACTTTAGTAAGTGCAATGCAGATTCCCAGTGCGAAACAGTGGGTGAGTTAACAAACTGACTTAGTTGCTGAACGACATAAGACAGATTTGGTCTGGTAAGATTAAGATAGAGTAATCTACCTACAAGCCTCCTATACTGCTCAGGTTGTTGATATGAGATACCCTCAGCAGTGAACTTATGACCTTTTGGCAGTGGGATATCCACAAGTTTTGATCCCATCAAACCAGCATCAGTGATAATGTCCATAGCGTATTTCCTTTGGTTGAGGTACAGACCTTTTGAGCAACGTGCTATTTTTATCCCCAAGAAATATTTAGCAAGTCCTAAATCCTTTATGGTGAAGGTAGAGTCAAGAAATTGCTTAACCTTCTGCATTTTTTTGTCATATGTTCCAGTGATGAGCACATCATCCACATATACAAGAAGAGATATGATAGTACGATCTGAATGGAGAATGAAAAAACAATTATCATGTGCAGATTGTGTGAAGCCATACAGTTGCAAGTGTTTGCAGAATTCTGGCCTGCTTTAAACCATAAAGTGACCTTTTTAGTTTACACACCTCTCCTTCCTTGAGTTTTTTGTACCCTTCTAGAGGCCACATGTAAATCTCTTCGTCTACAAAGCCGTGCAAGAAGGCATTATTGATATCTAGCTGGTATATGGGCCAATTCTGTGAAGATTGTTGGTCCCAAAAATGATTTCTAGTTCGATTTGTAAATACAAGACAGAAATAAAAATGGCAAAAATTAACAAGAACACAAGATTTTTCGGCCCAAAGGCCCCGAGGTTCGGCGACCACTTCTAACGCCTAATCCCCATTGAGCATCCATAAGGAATACCCTCAAATCCACTAAGAAATCGCCCAAAAATAGGCAAAAACGAGTTACAAGTGTACAGCCCAAAAACTGTAGAAAAAAATCACAAAATCCTTCAACCACACTCATGAACTCACACAAGAGTTCATTATACTACTCTCTAATCTCACAATAATCACACAAGAAAATGGAGATGAATTTACAGAGAGAATAAGGAAGAAGGAAGGTCACCGCGTAAGTCAAGAGAGAATTGATAAGTCTGAGACCCCTTTGACCTAAAAACATATCTACCACTTTATTACACAAAGGCCCTTGAAGTAATAGATATAAAACATTCTAGATTTTTCCATTGTAATGGGTCACTTGTAGTTGGGCCAAAATAATTGAATGTAACGGGCCTCCAAAAATTCAGCAAATGTTTCTAACAAAGATGAAATGGCAAAAAACATTCTGATGGTCACTGATTTTTCCACAGGGGAGAAACTGTCAACATAATCAACACCAGCCACCTGATTATACCCCTTTGCCACTAGCCTGGCTTTACATCTATCTAGGCCCCCATCTGGTTTCAGTTTAACTTTATAAACCCATTTTGATCCAATGGGATTCTTTCCTTGAGGCAAAGGAACAATTTCTCAGGTCTAGTTTTGTTCCAATGCTGCAAGTTCACTCTCCATCGCTTGAATCCATTCTGTCTTTGTGCTGGCCTCTTTATAAGATTTTGGTTCTTGGATTGTAGAGATGTTAGCCAAAAAATGACAATAGCTTGGTTCAAAATTCGGAGACTTATGAAAAGGATAGGTATTTGGTGTATGGGAAGAGGATTTTGATATGTTGGGAAAGTGATCAGATATGGGAATGAAAGATGACAGGTTGCTCACGAAGTCTTGCATCCATGTAGGGACTGATTTTGGTCTGGTGCTTTTTCTAGTTTGAGGAGGGTTCTGATTATGAATCATTTGGTTTGAAGAGGAATTTATGGAATCATCAGGTTGATTGACCTTTTCCTGACTGAGATGATAAGTAGCCATAGGTTGGTTAATAATAGGAGAACTAGCAGAAGAAGGTTGAGCGTCACTTTGGTTGTCAAGATGAGAGGTCACTGATGGATCATCTTTAGAAGGCATATCAAGCACAGGTATAGGTATAGGAGGATGGGAATTATGAGCCTCTTTGTAGGGAAAAACATGCTCATGGAAAATGACATCCCTAGACACAAAGACTTGTTTATTGATGAGATCATACAGTTTAAAACCATTTTGTCATGTGTTGTAACCGAGCAAAATACATTTAAAACTCCTTGGTGCAAACTTCTCTTTGAATGGTTTTGTATTAGTAGCATAACATAAACATCCAAAAACCTTTAGGTTTTGATAAGTGGGCATTTTTTTGTGTAAAATCTCATAGGGAGTTTTCCAGTTTAGTATGGTAGTGGGCAACTTGTATATAATGTGTGTTGCCATTAAAATCGAGTCTCCCCAAAATTTTTTTGGTAAGTTTGACTGAATCATAAGTGTTCTAGCTATTTGCAAGAGATGTTTATGTTTCCTCTAAACAACTCCATTTTGTTGAGGCGTGTATGGACAACTCTTTTGATGAAAAATGCCATTTTCAGCCAAAACCTTTTCAACTCAAAATTTATAAACTCAGTTCCATTATCAGTTCTCAAGCATTTTATGTTTCTTTCAAATTGGGTTTTGACAATTTTGTGCAAATTCTTCAAAGTAATGAGAACCTGTGGTTTTTGTTTGATTAAAAAAAGTCCAAGTGCATCTACTAAAATCGTCTACCACTGTCAAAAAATAGTGTGCTCCACAAATAGACCTATGTTTATATGGTCCCCATAAGTTCACATGTAAAATTTCAAATATGTCTGATATCTTTATATCACAGATAGTGAAGGATAACCTATGCTGTTTGGAGAAGGAATAAACATCACAAGGTGAAAGGATTTCTTTGTTAAAAGGGCTCATCATTTGCAAATGTTGCATTACATTTCCAGAAACATGTCCAAACCTTCTATGCCAAAGAGTAACTCACTTACCTTTGGTTTTATTAATGTCAACAAGAGAGGAATTATTTGTAGAGAAAACATTACAAGCAACAGAAATGAAAGACTCAATGGTAGATGTATAGAAGGAGGTCTCATCAAGTATGTATAAATTCTTTATCAACCTTCCTACAGCTAGTATCTTCTCAGTCAAGAGGTCCTGCAAAAAGCAATGATCCTTCATGAAAACAAATCTCAGCTTTAAAGCTTTGGTTAACCTACTTACTGACAAGAGATTGAATCTGAATGTGGGAACACGAAGAGTGTCTATGAGAATGAGGCTGTCATGTAGATGAACATTTCCAAAATGTTTAACAAAATTCATGGTGCCATCAGGTAAGAATACATGAATGGTTTTGTTAGCATGTACATGATTTTTCAATGATGAAATGTCATTGCACATATGGTTAGAGGCCCCAGTATCTACAATCCATGACTTAGATCCTATTAAGTTGGAAGCACTTAGAGTAGAATTAAATTCAAGTTTAAGAGTTGAACCTGCAAAATCGTCTATATGAGCAAAATTCACATTGCTTCCAGAGCTAGCTCCCTTTCCATTCACCATCTTCCTAAGTTCTTTTTTGATAATTTCTGAAATATTCATGTTCTCGTATTGATCTTCAATTCCTCCGGTATTTACTTCATTTCCCATCTCCAGTGGTGAATCTGCCATATATGCGGTGAATTTTCCTCCAGCTTTTTTCTTCTGTTCACTCAGTTGTTTAAACCAGTCTGGGTATCTAATCAATTTAAAACAAAAATCTCTGGTATGTCCTGTGGTGTTGCAATGTGTGCAAAACTGGTTCATCTTTTCTTCTTTGCTCATATCAAACTTTCTACCATATCCTATGCCTCATCCAACCTTCTTATACCCCTGAGCTTTTACATTCATAGCACTTACTTCATTATGTTCTCCATAAGATATTTGAATCTCTCTATTTTTCCACTCTTTTGATCATGGAATAGGCTTTATTGACTAGTGGCAAAGGATCCATAACTAAGATCTGGCTTCGTGTATGTTCATATTCATCATTCAATCCCATGAGGAATTGCATAAGTCTATTGAACGAAGTTATTTCTGATACTAACTTGGCTGAATCCACTCAGGTATAGGCATTAAGAAGGTTAATTCATCCCACAGTCTCTTCAATTTTGTGTAATATTCTGAAATAGACATATTACCTTGTGAGATAGAATTGATTTCTCGCTGGATCTGATATAGCATGGACCATTACAAGTTCCAAATCTCTCTTCAATCTCCATCCATAATTCTCTAGCAGTGTTGGTGTATAGAAAGGCTTCAACAATCTCTTTGGAGATAGAGTTCAGTAGCTACAAAGTAATCATGTAGTTAACTCTAAGCCATTTTTCATAATTCGGTGAAGTTTTCTCAGGTATTTTAACACTACCATCAATAAGCCCTAACTTCATTTTCGCTCCAAGGGCAATTTTTACAGATATGCTCCAAGCCAAAAATTCTTCCCAGATAAAGGCGCCGTAACCAATGTCATTCCTAGACGATCTGAGCTATGAAGAAACAATGGATCTGAAGTATTCATTTCACTCTGCCTTCCATTTCCTTGAATCGTATGGCCATTCTTTAGTTCTGCAGGAAGCAGATCTACATTTTGATTCCCAGCCATGGCAGCTCAGTTCTGAGCTTATCTTCCTCCTCCTTTAATGGATACGCAGCTTGCGGTTCTGGAATTCCAAAATCTACCGCTCTGATACCATGTTCAAGTAAATGAAATTAACAATTTTATTTATTTCTCATTCTATCAAAATACAGCAATGGAGGTCTATTTATAGAGGAAAGGAAAAGAGGGAAAAAATAAAACGAACTAAACAAACAACAAACTATTCTTATTACAGAGGAGGACCTAAGCTATGTAAGATGATCAATTAGGTCCTTTAAGAATAATTTGTACATCCCCCCTCAAGTTGGAGATTGATGAAAGTCCATCAAACCCAACTTGGAAAGTAGGAACTTGAACTGAGGAGAAGGAAGAGACTTTGTAAAGATGTCCGCAGCCTGATCATTGGAAGAAATATGTTGTGGATGAATGAGACCAGCTTTGTATTGATTACGAACCACATGAAAATCTATTTCAAGATGCTTCGTACGTTCATGAAAAATCGGATTAGCACTAATATGGAGAGCTGCCTGGTTATCGCACCAGATAGGAATTGGAAGACTTGAGGTGATGCAAAAATCCTGAAGAAGATATGTGATCCACTGAATTTCACAAACAGTTGCAGCCATACTTCGATATTCAGCTTCAGCAGAGCTACGTGAAACTGTCTGCTGCTTCTTTGATTTCCAGGAGATAAGAGCTCCACCCAAAAAAATGCAATAACTAGTCAAGGACTTCCTAGAGTCTGGACATGAGGCCCAATCCACATCACAATAAGCTGCAAGCTTGAAATTGTTGGAAGAAGGAAGAAAATGCCTTTGAAATAGTTCTCTTGATGTACTTTAGTAAGTGCAATGCAGATTCCCAGTGCGAAACAGTGGGTGAGTTAACAAACTGACTTAGTTGCTGAACGACATAAGACAGATTTGGTCTGGTAAGATTAAGATAGAGTAATCTACCTACAAGCCTCCTATACTGCTCAGGTTGTTGATATGAGATACCCTCAGCAGTGAACTTATGACCTTTTGGCAGTGGGATATCCACAAGTTTTGATCCCATCAAACCAGCATCAGTGATAATGTCCATAGCGTATTTCCTTTGGTTGAGGTACAGACCTTCTGAGCAACGTGCAATTTTTATCCCCAAGAAATATTTAGCAAGTCCTAAATCCTTTATGGTGAAGGTAGAGTCAAGAAATTGCTTAACCTTCTGCATTTTTTTGTCATATGTTCCAGTGATGAGCACATCATCCACATATACAAGAAGAGATATGATAGTACGATCTGAATGGAGAATGAGAAAACAATTATCATGTGCAGATTGTGTGAAGCCATACAGTTGCAAGTGTTTGCAGAATTCTGGCCTGCTTTAAACCATAAAGTGACCTTTTTAGTTTACACACCTCTCCTTCCTTGAGTTTTTTGTACCCTTCTGGAGGCCACATGTAAATCTCTTCGTCTACAAAGCCGTGCAAGAAGGCATTATTGATATCTAGCTGGTATATGGGCCAATTCTGTGAAGATTGTTGGTCCCAAAAATGATTTCTAGTTCGATTTGTAAACACAAGACAAAAATAAAAATGGCAAAAATTAACAAGCACACAAGATTTTTCGGCCCAAAGGCCCCGAGGTTCGGCGACCACTTCTAACGCCTAATCCCCATTGAGCATCCATAAGGAATACCCTCAAATCCACTAAGAAATCGCCCAAAAATAGGCAAAAACGAGTTACAAGTGTACAGCCCAAAAACTGTAGAAAAAAATCACAAAATCCTTCAACCATACTCATGAACTCACACAAGAGTTCATTATACTACTCTCTAATCTCACAATAATCACACAAGAAAATGGAGATGAATTTACAGAGAGAATAAGGAAGAAGGAAGGTCACCGCGTAAGTCAAGAGAGAATTGATAAGTCTGAGACCCCTTTGACCTAAAAACATATCTACCACTTTATTACACAAAGGCCCTTGAAGTAATAGATATAAAACATTCTAGATTTTTCTATTGTAATGGGTCACTTGTAGTTGGGCCAAAATAATTGAATGTAACGGGCCTCCAAAAATTCAGCAAATGTTTCTAACAAAGATGAAATGGCAAAAAACATTCTGATGGTCACTGATTTTTCCACAGGGGAGAAACTGTCAACATAATCAACACCAGCCACCTGATTATACCCCTTTGCCACTAGCCTGGCTTTACATCTATCTAGGCCCCCATCTGGTTTCAGTTTAACTTTATAAACCCATTTTGATCCAATGGGATTCTTTCCTTGAGGCAAGGGAACAATTTCTCAGGTCTAGTTTTGTTCCAATGCTGCAAGTTCACTCTCCATCGCTTGAATCCATTCTGTCTTTGTGCTGGCCTCTTTATAAGATTTTGGTTCTTGGATTGTAGAGATATTAGCCAAAAAATGACAATAGCTTGGTTCAAAATTCGGAGACTTATGAAAATGATAGGTATTTGGTGTATGGGAAGAGGATTTTGATATGTTGGGAAAGTGATCAGATATGGGAATGGAAGATGACAGGTTGCTTACAAAGTCTTGCATCCATGTAGGGACTGATTTTGGTCTGGTGCTTTTTCTAGTTTGAGGAGGGTTCTGATTATGAATCATTTGGTTTGAAGAGGAATTTATGGAATCATCAGGTTGATTGACCTTTTCCTGACTGAGATGATAAGTAGCCATAGGTTGGTTAATAATAGGAGAACTAGCAGAAGAAGGTTGAGCGTCACTTTGGTTGTCAAGATGAGAGGTCACTGATGGATCATCTTTAGAAGGCATATCAAGCACAGGTATAGGTATAGGAGGATGGGAATTATGAGCCTCTTTGTAGGGAAAAACATGCTCATGGAAAATGACATCCCTAGACACAAAGACTTGTTTATTGATGAGATCATACAGTTTAAAACCATTTTGTCATGTGTTGTAACCGAGCAAAATACATTTAAAAATCCTTGGTGCAAACTTCTCTTTGAATGGTTTTGTATTAGTAGCATAACATAAACATCCAAAAACCTTTAGGTTTTGATAAGTGGGCATTTTTTTGTGTAAAATCTCATAGGGAGTTTTCCAGTTTAGTATGGTAGTGGGCAACTTGTATATAATGTGTGTTGCCATTAAAATCGAGTCTCCCCAAAATTTTTTTGGTAAGTTTGACTGAATCATAAGTGTTCTAGCTATTTGCAAGAGATGTTTATGTTTCCTCTAAACAACTCCATTTTGTTGAGGCGTGTATGGACAACTCTTTTGACGAAAAATGCCATTTTCAGCCAAAACCTTTACAACTCAAAATTTATAAACTCAGTTCCATTATCAGTTCTCAAGCATTTTATGTTTCTTTCAAATTGGGTTTTGACAATTTTGTGCAAATTCTTCAAAGTAATGAGAACCTGTGGTTTTTGTTTGATTAAAAAAAGTCCAAGTGCATCTACTAAAATCGTCTACCACTGTCAAAAAATAGTGTGCTCCACAAATAGACCTATGTTTATATGGTCCCCATAAGTTCACATGTAAAATTTCAAATATGTCTGATGTCTTTATATCACAGATAGTGAAGGATAACCTATGCTGTTTGGAGAAGGAACAAACATCACAAGGTGAAAGGATTTCTTTGTTAAAAGGGCTCATCATTTGCAAATGTTGCATTACATTTCCAGAAACATGTCCAAACCTTCTATGCCAAAGAGTAACTCACTTACCTTTGGTTTTATTAATGTCAACAAGAGAGGAATTATTTGTAGAGAAAACATTACAAGCAACAGAAATGAAAGACTCAATGGTAGATGTATAGAAGGAGGTCTCATCAAGTATGTATAAATTCTTTATCAACCTTCCTACAGCTAGTATCTTCTCAGTCAAGAGGTCCTGCAAAAAGTAATGATCCTTCATGAAAACAAATCTCAGCTTTAAAGCTTTGGTTAACCTACTTACTGACAAGAGATTGAATCTGAAGGTGGGAACACGAAGAGTGTCTATGAGAATGAGGCTGTCATGTAGATGAACATTTCCAAAATGTTTAACAAAATTCATGGTGCCATCAGGTAAGAATACATGAATGGTTTTGTTAGCATGTACATGATTTTTCAATGATGAAATGTCATTGCACATATGGTTAGAGGCCCCAGTATCTACAATCCATGACTTAGATCCTATTAAGTTGGAAGCACTTAGAGTAGAATTAAATTCAAGTTTAAGAGTTGAACCTGCAAAATCGTCTATATGAGCAAAATTCACATTGCTTCCAGAGCTAGCTCCCTTTCCATTCACCATCTTCCTAAGTTCTTTTTTGATAATTTCTGAAATATTCATGTTCTCGTATTGATCTTCAATTCCTCCGGTATTTACTTCATTTCCCATCTCCAGTGGTGAATCTGCCATATATGCGGTGAATTTTCCTCCAGCTTTTTTCTTCTGTTCACTCAGTTGTTTAAACCAGTCTGGGTATCTAATCAATTTAAAACAAAAATCTCTGGTATGTCCTGTGGTGTTGCAATGTGTGCAAAACTGGTTCATCTTTTCTTCTTTGCTCATATCAAACTTTCTACCATATCCTATGCCTCATCCAACCTTCTTATACCCCTGAGCTTTTACATTCATAGCACTTACTTCATTATGTTCTCCATAAGATATTTGAATCTCTCTATTTTTCCACTCTTTTGATCATGGAATAGGCTTTATTGACTAGTGGCAAAGGATCCATAACTAAGATCTGGCTTCGTGTATGTTCATATTCATCATTCAATCCCATGAGGAATTGCATAAGTCTATTGAACGAAGTTATTTCTGATACTAACTTGGCTGAATCCACTCAGGTATAGGCATTAAGAAGGTTAATTCATCCCACAGTCTCTTCAATTTTGTGTAATATTCTGAAATAGACATATTACCTTGTGAGATAGAATTGATTTCTCGCTGGATCTGATATAGCATGGACCATTACAAGTTCCAAATCTCTCTTCAATCTCCATCCATAATTCTCTAGCAGTGTTGGTGTATAGAAAGGCTTCAACAATCTTTTTGGAGATAGAGTTCAGTAGCCACAAAGTAATCATGTAGTTAACTCTAAGCCATTTTTCATAATTCGGTGAAGTTTTCTCAGGTATTTTAACACTACCATCAATAAGCCCTAACTTCATTTTCGCTCCAAGGGCAATTTTTACAGATCTGCTCCAAGCCAAAAAATTCTTCCCAGATAAAGGTGCCGTAACCAATGTCATTCCTAGACGATCTGAGCTATGAAGAAACAATGGATCTGAAGTATTCATTTCACTCTGCCTTCCATTTCCTTGAATCGTATGGCCATTCTTTAGTTCTGCAGGAAGCAGATCTACATTTTGATTCCCAGCCATGGCAGCTCAGTTCTGAGCTTATCTTCCTCCTCCTTTAATGGATACGCAGCTTGCGGTTCTGGAATTCCAAAATCTACCGCTCTGATACCATGTTCAAGTAAATGAAATCAACAATTTTATTTATTTCTCACTCTATCAAAATACAGCAATGGAGGTCTATTTATAGAGGAAAGGAAAAGAGGGAAAAAATAAAACGAACTAAACAAACAACAAACTATTCTTATTACAGAGGATGACCTAAGCTATGTAAGATGATCAATTAGGTCCTTTAGGATAATTACAATCTCCCACCCCAGCCCCAGCTCCCAACCCATCCAAAACCAAAAAACAGAAAAATGGCAACTGTCGAAATATAACATAAATGTATAAAGAAAGAGAACCGAATTTGAGGATTTTTTCTGTTTGAGAACTAAGGGAAGCAACTATAAATTTCAACAGGTTACTGAAGATTGGGAAAGGCGATTTTGGTAGTGTTTATAAGGTTACAGTTATGCTTTCAAATGAGCACGGAGATTCCATGGTGGTTGCTATTAAAAAACCCAATACACAATGATTACATGTATTTGTTTTGTCTTCAAGAATTCAAGGTTGAGAAATGTATACATTGCATTACAAGCTCTGAAACAAGTCATTCTCTCGTATCCCCAAAATTTCACTACAAATTGGGTCATGTCTGGTGTTTGCAACTATACTAGAGTTGTTGCGGATCTATAGTTAATAAAATGTACTCAATTGATTACGTTTGAGGTTGTGGTTTTTAAATTGGGCGATATTATTTGTGTTGTTGATTCAGGGGCTGCATTGCAATGGTTTTGAGCTTTTTCAGGTTGATTTAGGGGTTACGGTTGCAATGATTCCGGCGATGGTGATGATTTGCAGTGGGCGTGGGCAGTGTGGCGACGTAATGGTGGATAGCAATGGTCAACCACGATTGATTTTTGGGTTGGGT
>CAIGRF010323237.1:5023-32803 GCA_903798235.1 Fraxinus ornus | reverse complement strand
AATGGTTCCCAACACTGCAAATATACCACTTTTTCCCAGGCGTCGCGACTCGCGAGGGTTATTATGTCATTTCCACTAGTTAGAGCCTCAAATGCAGATGGTACCATACATTGTTGAAAGGCAGTTCCATTTACTCTGTAAACATTATGAGCCGCTTGTGGATAATTGAAAACTGCACCCAAAAACTCGTTTCATGTATAAGACTTGCGTGCATGTTTGGTTGGTGATTATTTATTTTTATAATCACTTTTGCTCAAACATAATTTTTATCAACACAACTCATAGAACCCACAACTACTACCAACTTTTATCCACACATTCTTTAGGACTCATATTTAAGTACAAGTTGAAAAGTGGATAATAAAAAAATACATATAAGTACGAGTTAAAAAGTGGTTAATTACTGAGTCTATCACCAACGAAGAACTCTTTTCCCTCAGCCCATGCTGTGTAGTTTCCAGCCTGCGTCATCTCCAACAACATAATCAATTGCCAAACATGGAGCAGCAAATGCAGCAATAATAATCGTGATCGAAAAAGCTTCCGATGCCATTGTTGAGTCTGAAAGTAGAAGTTCCTTGCTTGTATAGGCTTTAACCAATGTATGAGAATCGTGTGTATAACTAATTGGGAAGGCTTAGAAGGAAAACTGTACAAGGAATTTAACTGTATCAAAGATGATTCGTGAATTTTTAGTTATTATAATGTCAGTTGATATTAAATTGCAATAAATCTACGAATTAAATTATTAGCTACACAGTTTCAATTGATCAGAATTTCAACTTAGTTGGCCATAAGTATGTACTTAAACTTTAGATTGAATTTTACATTTATACCTTTATTTTAATTTTGTATAACAAATGTTGACATATGAAATTAGTTGGTGTATATATATTTTGTAAAGCTTTTTTCAAGTTTATAAAGGCGACACACACTTTATCCACACGTGTTGTAGAATCTATAGCTTATAATTTCACATATGCCATTTGTAGCATGACGAGCTACTGTTGCTCCAATAGAATCTAAGCCCGGCAGTGCGCTTGAGGTAGCATACCACCCGCTGGCACTGCCGCGGGGGCGGGGGGGGGACGGGATTTTGGTTGGGTGAGGATTTGGGGGCGGAGGCCTCTTGTGAAATTTCAGACGGGGATCAATTTGCAAATGGTGGTACGATGGTATGGGGAATGGAGAATGGTGGGATGAGGAGCGTTTATGACCAATTATTTGGGTGATTATGACTAACAAGATGGATAATCTGTGATCAATAAAATGTATAGTTTGTGACCTAAAAAATGTGATTATGACTAAGGGATTGTTTTGAGTCCCATTTTTATAAAAATTTATTTTTTTCTAAACTCATTCTCAACCACACATTCTCCCAAAATCATTATTTTAAAATGCATTTTTTCTCTCCAAAATAAGGCTCAAACAAGGGCTAAATTTGTAGTTGTGACTTGTGAATCACAATTTGTGTCTTGTGACAGTGACTTTATGCGATTTGTCACCATGACCATAAGTGTATGTTATTTGTGACATTGACCAGTTATCCACCTGATTTTGAAATATTTTCACAAATTTCTTACTTTTAAAAGTGTGTGTACTAAAACATTTGTAATTATGTAATCTTCCCTAATTTAAAAAGCATGGCTTGATTGAGGTTTTACCATTTTCAAACATATCTATCACCTAAAATAAATATAAAATTGTTACAGCCATCTAAATTCAATATGAAATTAAATATATTACAGTCATCCAATATTTAAAAGTAATACATTTATCCAACCTCAATAAATTCAAAATTCAAAATATTATAGTCAACCAAATATTACAATCATTCATAATTAATAAAATATTTTGTCCGTAATCAATCGTCCCATAAATTTCAAAATATATTTTTACAGCAAAGTAATGTGCATCCATAGAAATACTCAGGAAAATGAGTCAAACTTTGAATAAATGCTTTAGCATCATCTCGTTGTAGGATCTTCAAAAGAGAATTTCTTCAACTATCGCAACATATTTGGGGATACATCCATCAAATTAATGAAGATTACAATTAGAAAATTGACAAAGTAATATTCAGTGAAAGATATTATAATATTGGTAAACAATAATAAAAGATATTAACCTAACGTACGTGTCTACCATCCGAATTGTCAAAGTGCTGCATCGTGCCATTTCATAATTTTTGCTCAAGCCCTACTTCTGAAGTAAGTAATGGCTTGGCCTTGCATATCTATTAACATATTGGAAATGTTTGAAGCCTTATCGACTTATATGATTGCATTGTAATATTGCACCCTTTATTGGGTTATATTGGCTTTTGTTAGTATTTAATCATGAGATTAATTGCACAAGCGCTTGTAGTGATTTTCTTGAAAACTTAATTGTGAAATATCCGAATGGAAAATTCCAATGGGGCTGATCCTTTATGCCTAAGAAAGGTATTCGAATGGACCTGGGCGAACTGCTCAGGCAAAGATCGTGCATTCAAATGGACCTGGGTGCTGGCCTGTTAAATCTACTACTTTCATCCTATATTTATTGAAGAACGCTGAATGTAATGCTGAGGTACATCATTTCTACAGTTTGATTTGCGATGAAAAAAGAACCTCACATAAAATAGCAATGTTGTTACAATGTTTACTGGACCATCAATCATTGGAACTCAATAGGTTCCCCCAATAACATTGCAAGTTTCTGTCCCTGTAGTTTACGAGAGACCAGTTCACAAACGGCAACAGATCCTGCTTTTTTCATCAGGTTACATTCATAATATACCCCAATTTTATCGGAATTCCCAAAGTTACCCATAGTTAACAAATGCTATATTTTAACACAACTAAAAATCATGTGAAAATTGATATTTGAAGGCATACAAAGCTCACATATACCAAAAATTCCTCTGTGAGGTCTATGATAAAATTAATTGCATCCAAAATATCTAGGTACAGTATACAAAACATTAAGATACTGAGCCTTGCCAAAAAAAAATGTAACATTGTTTACTAAACCATCAACCATCAAAACTCAAGAGGTTCACCCAATAACATTGCAATTTCTGTTCCTGAAGGTTACAAGAGACTAGTTCACAAATGGCAACAGATCCCTGCTTTTTTCATCATGTTACATTCACGGTATTACCCATTTTACTTAAATTTACATCCAACTCTAAAACATTCCCATTATAAGATATAGTGATTTAACTTGATGACAAAAGATGACAATAAATTTTATGCATTCCCATTATTAGATAGTTTGAATCATTACAGGGTATAGGTGTGAACAAAGTCTTGATAAGCTCCAGGCTGAACTTACGAAAACAGTGTGAAAGAACTATTTTAGCTAAGAATGCAATAATGTTGAGCCTTCACCAAATAATAGGCTTTTGATTGTGGGTTTTTTTTAAAATATAAAATCACATTTTAGTAAGGCTTTCCAGTCCCTGCAAAACCATATCTAGCTCCAAAGCTTGGGGATGAGATTTATCTCCAGCTACAAACAAATGGACTGTATCTTTAACCTGAATCCAGCTTCTACCTGGGGGCTTTTCTTGCATTACTCCTCTCATTTCCAACCGAATAAGACTGACTTTGCTCCATTGATTCTCATTTGCATACATATTTGATAAAAGCACGGGGGCTCCTCCACTTCTCTCAGTGACCAACTTAATCTTTTTCAGGATGGTTTCCCCCAATTCCACATCGTTGTGAAGCCTGCAGGCATTAAGTAAGGATCCCAATATGGCCAGATTCGGCTCCCATGGCATATTTTGGACTATATCGTAAGCTTGCTTGAGCATGCCAGCTCTACCTAGGAGGTCAACAATACAACCATAGTGCTTAAGAGTGGGCTCAATCTTGTATTTTGTATTCATATACTCAAAAATGCGTAAACCTTCTTCAACCTGTCCTGAATGTGCACAAGCTGAAAGAGTCGTGATGAAAGATATAGCATCAGGAATTAGTCCATGCACTAACTCCATTCGAGTAAACAGATTTAGAGCATCAACTCCTCCATGCATTGCATATCCTGAGATTACTGCAGTCCAAGAATACACATCCCTCTTTGAATCATGCACTTCATCAAACACTTTTGCTGAACATTTCATACTTCCACTTTTCGCATAAGCATTTATAAGTGAATTAGCAATGGTGACATCAAATTCAAGCCATCCGGCCTTTTCTAGCAAAGCATGAAAACACTTTGTATGATCCAAGGATCCTAAACCACTACAAGACGACATAGCAGAGATCATTGTAGCGACATTTGGTTCCGTTTGGCAATTCCCAGCTATCATTTCCTTGAATATTTGAAGTGCTTCATGATAATTACATTGTTCAACAAGCCCTGATATTAAAGTTGTCCATGAAACAACATCCTTCTCAAGCATTTCATCAAACAATGACCATGCATCATCCAACGATCCACAAACTAAATAAGCACCAACAAGAGAATTTTGTACAAACAATTTGCTGCCAAACCGTAGCTTGAAAACGTGACTATGAATCTGTTTAACTAACCCCAAATCAGAAATAGCCCCACAAGCTTGAATCAAGAATGGGAATGTATAGTTATCAGGAACCACTTCTTGCCTAACCATTTTCATGTAATAATACAAAGCCATCACAGAATTTTGAGAATTGGCACATTCAGCAAAGAATCTGATCACTGTATTCCAAGAAAATATATTGGGTCTCTCAATTTGATTAAAAATCTGAACTCCAAACTCTGATTTTCTCTTAATATCTCCATCCAATTCAAACAAACTCAAATAAAGAACACGGCTCATGACGAAAGGGTTCCGATGGAGACCGGAAACAATGATGTAAGAAAGAGCTTGTTTGAAATGATGAAATGTACTGCAATTTTCCTCAAGAACTCTTAAGCGGGGGTGTCTTTGGAACAATTGGTTGTGGTGAACCCAACTAGAAGTGGTTAGGGATGAAAACTTGATTGTTCTACAAAACTTTAACGGTGACAGCAACTGTCTAAAGTGCAATTTGAATAGCATTCGAATTTCCTCTCCAAACTTGAACATGAAGAGCCACAATAATGATAAATCCTATATATTGAAGTTGAATCAGCACATGCAGTGGAGTGTAGAGCCAAGCACAAAACAAAAACAAAGTACATCAAAATGGCAATTGGCTGAGAGCATAATTGCAGTTAAGAGAGACATGTTATGCTCCATTGGTTAGTACGAAGTAACATATACATATGATATGATGCAATAACATAATTATTTAGAGGAAATGTTCTATAACTCGTGAAACTGTACTGAGAATCTGCACCAACATTTCTTCACTGGTATTGAAATGACAGAACTGCACCAACAATTCCATCCGTTCACATTGATAAAAAAATTCACGTGGACAGATAAAAATCTTACGTGACGCTGAAGGAGTTCACGTGGATTGATAGAATAGATATGAGTGACGGATGGGCAACCTTTCTTAAACATTGATTTAATTAACTCGATTTTAAATGGTTATATTTTTTTAAAATATTTTATTTACTTCATTTAATTGCACACAATATTAATAAAATGACACTCTTTAACAGTTTGTAAAATTTTAACCCCTTTTCATTAAGCCTCTATTTGAGCCACATTATTCTCAAAATTCAATTTTTCAACATTCATTTCCAATCACACATTTTCCCATAAAATAATTTTACACGCAAATCCAAAACTTTTTCATATTTTTCAACCTCACATTTTCCACTTTTTACAATTCCAAAATACATTTTCTTGGTAAAATGGAGCCCAAACAGGGGCTAAATTTTATAATATTATTTGTAAGTTGATTTTATATTTACCCTTGTTTGAGCCCATTATTTGGTGTTAATAAATTTTGGAATAGTGATTTTTTTAAGAATGTATGTTTAAAAAGTAGGGAATAGTTTTGGATTTACGTGCAAAATATTTTATTGTGAATGTGGTTGAAAATGAGGTTTAAAAAAATGAATTCTGAAAAAATGGGGGTCAAACAATGTTAATACTTGCTTAATCAATTGTATTTTTTTCACACAAACATTTTAAAGCCTTCATTTTATATTACTATTTTGCTATATTTAAATTTATGCCCCTTAATTTTACTATATTACATATTTAGCCCCTGTTTGATACCGATTAAAATCCAAATTTTAATACAAGTCAAATTCAACAATTAATTTTTACCACATATTTCATGGGTCCCACAATATTTCAACAACACATTTCATCAACTTTTATCAAAATATACTAAAAATCTGATTTTAATCCCTACCAAACAAGGACTTAACATGTATTTATTTGCCACTATGTTAATTAATTATTAAATGATGTTATTGCATTGTTGTTGCCTTACTGACTTATTTATATATATAAATTTTATTAAATTGATATTCTTAAAATTTCAGCCATCCTTGACAAAAATTCTAAATCTGACTTTGCGCAAAAGGTTCACCAAATATTATTGTAATTCTTTTCCCTAAAGTTTACAAGAAACAAGTACATAGGTGGTAATAGATTCAAGTTTTTTTCATCAGGTTAGCCTAGTAGCATACCCCAATTGAGAGAAAATATAATCATGTACTCAAATTAACAAATCAACAACTGCTACCTTTGTCATAACTAACAAATACAGAAGCATTTGACTCTGAATTCACGATATAGGGCATACAAAACTAACGTAATATAAGAATTTCAAAATCCATGACTTGTACAAAAAAAAAAAATAGAAAAATAGAAAAAAAAAACATAAAAATAAGTGTAAAATGAAAAAAGTAAAAAGCTAATACCTGGAAATGAACTCAGAGATCGAATCCCCTGGCCTTGCAGGCTACAATAATGAATACAACAAATAAGAATAAGAAACTAGTAAAAGAACAAAATTAATAAAAGCAATAAAATTGAAAAAAAAAATGTAGACAAGGAACACTTACATTTGGTGAGACTATCGGGCTCTCTTGAATACTTCACCTGTAAAATCAACAGAGATTTAATAATAATTAAAAGCTACACGGCAAATTATATATACACACACATACAGTACACGCATATAATGGAAAAAAAAAAGGGGAGGAACAGAGAGACCATTGCAGCTGCTTCTACGGCATACTTGATGGGAAAATTTTGCTATAGGAATTTTCTCTAGAATCTTATATATGCAGTGGCACTGGTTCTTATAAAAATGGAAAAATCCTAGGGCAAACACCCTAGTAGATGGTAATGGGCTTGATTTATTCTGTTAAACCCAATATAATGGGCTTTTCTCAATTACTGTTTAAGGTCTAAGGCGGAGGCTAACTTATTTTATATGGTCAATTTACACAAAAGATGATTCAAACTATCTGATAATGGGAATGCATAAAATTCATTGTCATATTTTGTCTTCCAACTCATGAATGCCAACACTGCAAAAAATACAAGCGTCAACTGTAATGACCTGACCTCTATGCCCAAGCCATTATATCATACGTATTGTTCGCTTTGGGTAGGCATATGCCCGTTTACCCTCTCACGGGCTTTCTATCGCATTCTCCAAGATTCGAACCTAAGACCCCTGCCTAATGAGAAATTTAAGTAAAATCCTGGTACCAATTGGGGAAAGCGATAGAAATCCGTGAGAGGTAAGTGGGCATATGTCAACTCAAAGCGAACGATAAGTATAATATAATGGCTTGGGCATCCGGGTCATTACACTAGCTGCATTAGGTGCTCAGCTAGCTATTGCCCTTGCCACTCCATCTATAAATCAACCATTGAGAAAATCAATTGCATTCGAAAACATTAAAAATATGCACACATTGTTCGTCCACAAACATGTGAAAACTGAACGATACATATCAAAATCTTATATTCTAAACAGAACAATTAAAATTATTGTTACCATCCGTTGTCTATGTTTTCTATATTCATTCTGAAAAAGAAGCCAATGCAATGATTTAAAGACTTGAAACATAATTCTTCCCAAATTGATAAAAGAAAAAAAATGAAATGCTTGGAAGTTTTGAGTACAGATCTGAATTAATTGAATTGGAGATTTTGAAAAATAATTTCTTTTTTAATGCTAAAGTTACTAAATCCACTTCCAAAGCCCCAATCGACAGTATCAAACATAGCTCAAAAATTATAAAAATGAAATTCAATAAATATTATTCGTGAATCTAACATCAAGAGTTCCTATGATTATACAAACGACTTATCAAACCCATCAAATGCATATGCACACTACTGGAATAAATAATCTAAGATCCACAGCACAAGACTCCAAAAAAAGTAGATTGAAATTTTTCATACATACATACAAATCGAGACGGGGCGAAGCAGGGACAAATCCAGGATTTTTGATAGGGGGACTGAAAGTACTTATAAAACAAGACTAAGAAGATCGCTCAAAAGGCTAAGAAGACTGCTTAGGGATGGATCTAAGACATCCGCTGCAAACATGATTATGGGTGGTTTGGGAAAGTTTTATTTTAAAAGCACGGAAGTTGGGGTTTCCCACTCAAGTGGACCTCAGGCGTAGGACAGGCGCCTTAATTAATGTGATGCATTGGTGTATCAAAAAATGCCAGAATTGGGTGACATTTATCTCCATTTAGAGCTGGACATGTGCCAAAATATACACTTTCCAGTGAGACTCCCTAACTCTAATTCATATATTTCCGTCCATTTCTGCCCATTTAGCTACTATCTTATCTATCTGCAATGGGTTTCAATCACTACCTTGAATGTGCCCACTCAGTCTTTATCATCCAACACAACCTTTTTACCAAAAAGATGATTTGCAACACTCTATTTGTTAAGCCCCCGGGTAGAAGCTGGATTTAGGTTAAAGACGCAGTCCATTTTTTTGTAGCTGGAGATAAATCTCATCCCCAAGCTTTGGAGCTAGATTTGGTTTTGTAGGGACTGGAAAGCCTTACTAAAATGTGATTTTTTATTAAGAAAACCCACAATCAAAAGCCTATTATTTGGTGAAGGCTCTGCATTATTGCATTCTTAGCTAAAACACTTTTTTCACACTGTTTTCGTAAGTTCGGCCTGCAGCTTATCAAGATTTTGTTCACACCTAAAATGTGATTTTTTATTTATTGCCATATTTTGTCATCAAGTCACAAATCACTATACCTGATAATGGGAACGTTTTAGAGTGGGATGTAAATTTAAGTAAAATGGGTAATACTGTGAATGTAACATGATGAAAAAAGCAGGGATCTGTTTCCATTTGTGAACTGGTCTTTTGTAACCTTCAGGAACAGAAATTGCAATGTTATTGGGTGAACCTCTTGAGTTTTGATGGTTGATGGTTTAGTAGACAATGTTACATAGTATTTTTTTATTATTTTTTTTTTTTTTGGGGCAAGGTTCAGTATCTTAATGTTTTGTATACTGTACCTAGATATTTTGGATGCAATTAATTTTATCATAGACCTCACAGAGGAATTTTTGGTATATGTGAGCTTTGTATGCCTTCAAATATCAATTTTCACACGATTGCGTGGGTGTGTTTTTAGTTGTGTTAAAATATTGCATTTGTTAACTATGGGTAACTTTGGGAATTCCGATAAAATTGGGGTATATTATGAATGCAACCTGATGAAAAAAGCAGGATCTGTTGCCGTTTGTGATATGGTCTCTCGTAAACTACAGGGACAGAAACTTGCAATGTTATTGGGGGAACCTATTGAGTTCCAATGATTGATGGTCCAGTAAACATTGTAACATTGCTATTTTATGCGAGGTTCTTTTTTTCATGGCAAATCAAACTGTAGAAATGAAAAGAAAATTTAATGGCAAATCAAACTGTAGAAATGATGTACCTCAGCATTACTTTCAGCGTTCTTCAATAAATCTAGGATGAAAGTAGTAGATTTAACAGGCCAGCACCCAGGTCCATTCGAATGCCTGTTCTTTGCCTGAGCAGTTTGCCCAACACCTCAATAGAAGCAAGTGAAGGGGATGGCTTGCATGTGGGCCAAGACCTTACACACACGTCAAGCAAGTGAACTTCTGCAGTGGACCCTATGAGCATGGATCTGTTCGAGCAATATATAAGCGAATTCACTTTAGTTTATATTTCTCTAGGGGAATACGAGCGGACACAAATTGCAGAATTGCGAAAAATCTTGTGTATTATGTGTTTTTTCTATTGTCTCATGTGATGACTTGATGTAACCTTCGATCAAAATGGAACATCAGCTTTTAGGCATAAAGGATCAGCCCCATTGGAATTTTCCAAGAAAGATGCATTAGAATAGTCATTTATGAATTCTAAGTCTCTGTTTTGGATTGTAGTTTAAATTGATCTAAACGTTAGGATAAGCTGGTTCCCCAAAGTTTAGATTTCATTTGAAACACCTATATTTAAATTATTTTAGTTATAAATCATCCTGTTTTGGCTTAATTGTCGAAGAATTACCAGCTGTACTATTTTGTGGCTTCATATGGCGATGGAAATTTCATTGTTTGATCTTCCTGTGGCCCATGGAAATGGTATTATTTTGGTTTAGGGTTTCAACTATAATAAGACTCATGGAAGACAGAGAGTATCTACAATACACAAAGCCAATAACATGCAGAAAACTGATGGTCTTTTCCTTAAGTTCTTCCTTCAAAGAAAAGCAACCCTCTTGATTTAATTTTTACGTTGAACGTCATCTTCTTCCTTCTCATCTATTTTATTTACACTGACAGGTTGAATCACCTTCTCATTCTCAATCAGTTCATTCACATTTTTGCCATTAAAGTACTTTTCAATATCTCTTGCTTGACTTTGAATTAATGCCAATTCATTTCGTCTCCTTTTTCTTTTTTGAGTTTCATACTCATATTTAGGAGGCATGATATATGATTACTGGCCAATGATTAAACTAAAAATGATAATAATAAAACATCTCAATCATCTCACAATTAAGTTTTCAAGAAAATCACTACATGCGCCTGTGCAATTAATCCCACGATTAAATACTAACAAAAGCCAATATAACCTGAAAAAGGGTGCAACATTATAATGCAATCATATAAGCCGACAAGGCTTCAAACATTTCCAATATATTAATAATATGCAAGGCCAAGCCATTGCTTACCTCAGAAGTAGGGCTTGAGCAAAAATTATGAAATGGCACCATGCAAATGGCACAATGCAGCACTTTGAGAATTTCACCATCACAACTCATAATCCTGAAATAAAATTTAAGCAATTGTCATATAATAACCACTAGGTAAATGAATTAGTTAGATGAACTTATAATCCTCTCCTAATTCTAGTATAGAAAGGTAACAAAGTATCCAGATACCAAGATGCAGCACAATGCTCTATTCAAGCGTTCTTTCCAACTTCTTCAAAACCCAAATAGAGACTGGTACTTTCTATCACTTAAGTTAAATCACAAGCCACTAAGGCAATGTACACTAACAAAGATTATCCACTGACATCTTTTTTCATGAAAATAAAAGTTTTGTATATTGTACCCTTTTATATCCCTTGTCCTCCAACCTTAAGGAAAGAAAGGAAAAACAGATTCACTTAAATTAAAACAGAATCAATTTAAATTCCTTCTTTCTTACCCAAATCATCACTGAGGGCAAGATGCCCCACATGTCTTTTTAAGGAAAATTGACTTTTAAACCATATGTCAAAAAACAGAAACGAAGACCCAAAAAAATACATCATATGTAAGCATAATATTGCATTTTCAGCAATTTGACATTTCATCAAACACCATAGTCTCAAATCAATCAACATTCTTCTACTAATTAAACAATATTACAGCACATGAAATACAACACAAACATCATATAATTGGAAGTCATTTTAGAATATAACCAAGTGCCTTTAATAATAATTCAAAGATTTTAACTACTACAATCTAACCCAGGCTTTCTAATCATTTAAGAACCTGCCAATTGCCAAAGTGACACGAACGAGTTTGAACAGAATTTATGAAAGGAGCTGATGTATATCAAATGGAGAATGGAATTATAGAGCAAAAGTATTATTCATCTTGCACATCATGAGAAGGACATGTTGAAAAATTACTCTAAGAACATTAGGGATTAAGAAAACAGAAACTAGAAGGATAGAAGATGAAATATGGAAAATAATCTTTTAGCAACTAAAAGTGAATTGTAACAGGAGTGAACATTACTTCAGACAGGACCACTCTAGCACCATTAAACATGCAAATAAAAGAGAAATTTTTCATCAGAATAGATTTTTTATAAAAAAAAAATCAAAATTTAATCTTGTAACATATTACATAAATTAACAAACTGAGGAGTGCAGTCTGTGGAGAGAGAGCTTTCTCTGATTGCTTCGACGGTATACTTCGTCGGACCCACGAGAGAGAGAATAGGGCGTGGCGGAGGAAGAAATCACAATTTAGACGCACGAACAGACACCAAACAGGAAGGAATGAATTGGGCCGTAAAATCTGATTTTTTTCGATTTTAATTTAAGTCAAAATTTAATGATCAATATTAAACAAGTCTTTTTTTGGGTGCACGACTTTTCAACCACACATTTCAAAAACTTATATCACAATCTACTAAAAATCTAATTTTAATCCACATCAAACACTCACTAAATGTGCGAGGACCACAAGAGGTTAGTCGTGTTCAACCAATTCTTTTGATAGATTGGAGTCGATGGAAAGATATTACATGTATCTGTTTGCATGTGTATTTTTTTTTTTTTTTTCCCTTTTTTAGAGATTTCATATCTTTCATTAGAAATAATTGTTTTCGATGACAAATACAATATGAAACTAATTTTCCTTGTTACATTCTTGAGAATAGAGATACCGTTTTCGACTTCAAATTAAAGTTTTTTCCTCCCTTTTCTCTTCCATATGGTTCTAGAATATATTTCTTTCGAAGATATTATCACGGGGATTGGACTAACATTATAGAAAATTCCTTGTGTTCTGGATCAACTCATTCTCAATGACAGCATGATATGGATCCAGAGACTGAAGAAGAAAGAAACCAGATGTTCAACAATAATTTATCGTTTCTGTCACCAGTTAGAGTCTTCTCAGGCCACTGTAAACTTCAGGTCACGTGGAATTAGTCGAGGTGCGCGCAAGCTGGTCCGGACATCCACGGTTATCAAATTAAAAAAAAAAAAAAATTATCGTTTCTGTATGTGAAAGCATTTTCGTCCAATGTATAACCTCGTGTGAACTCATTATGTGGCCTTTTTTGATAAATGAACTTGTCCCTTTTCTGTATATGTTGTTTCTCAATTTTGTTTCATAATGATTTCTTCCAAGTTGGTATAGTACTAATACAACTTTTAAACCACAGATTTTGTTTACATCTCACGAGAAACCTCTTCAAAGGGCCACTTATTGTAGTAAAAAATTAATGGTTTCAGTTCAATCAACTAAACAGACAACCACCACCACCACCTAAAGGAGTTCTATACCTTCCAGTATTCTCGTGATCTTGTCTTACTCATATACGAAAATAATAAGCGTAAAACTTGAACATTTCTAAACCATAGATAAGCAAAATGGAGTTTAGACCAACCTCTCCTAGATCTCTTGAAACATGGATATCCATGAAGTGTTACCCGAAGAAGAATAAGAAGAAGAACTAGAAGAAAAGATAAGAAAAATGTCTGATCATAAAATAGACAAGAATGTTAACAATAAACCAATCAAAATGTAAGAAATGAAGCAACAATATAAGCGTTTCAGCAAGCGTCACTTTAGACGGGATTTTCGGTACTCAGCCGAGAGTTGAAAGAGAAGAACGAAAGAAAAGCTCTTCCAAGAGGTGGAAAAAGCTTGGAGGATTTGGTTCATCTCATGGAGTTGGGATGGAGGAAAAGGAGACTTCAATATATTCAGAACAAAGTCTGCTCGTCAGACAGAATTCAAAATTGCCTTTGAGAAAGGAGAGTGGGATTGAAACTCGGAATAATGGTGTTTCTGCAGGTGGGTTTGATGATTCTGTCAACGGAAGTGTACCTGCTGGAAGATATTTTGCTGCTCTAACGGAACCACAACTCAATCAAGTCAAGTTACGTGCCTTAAATATGTTTGATACGCAGTATTAAATAAGACTCAACAGTACAAGGAACAAGATTTTCATGATCAATGTTTCGATGATGAATTTCCTTGCAGTATTCAGAGGACATACTTCTGCCCAAAGATGAGCCCTTGCTTCTCCGGTTCCCCATAGGTTGCTTTGATATGTGCCTAGGCCTTCATAGTCAAGCCATCCTTTGGCGCACCCTCTCTACAAATCCAGCCACCAAATTCCTCCACATTACACCCTTCCTCAATCTAGCAATATGGCTATTAGCCTTGACTGTCCTCGTTGCAGTCTTCATTACCTATGCACTGAAATGCATATTCTATTCCGAATTTGTGAAAAGAGAATACTTTCACCCCTGTCAAAGTCAACTTCTTCTTCGCCCCTTGGGTTGTCTGCATGTTCTTAGCCATCGGGGCACAACAAGTGATATCGCCAGAAACTCTGAATCTGACCATTTGGATCGCATTCATGGCAACAATTGTCTTTCTCCACTTAAAAATCTACTAACAGTGGCTTTCTGGAGGAAAACGAAGACTCTGCAAAGTGGCAAATCCATCTTCTCAACTGTTTGTAGTTGGGAATTTTGTAGGAGCAATTTTGGCAGCAAAAGTTGGGTGGGAAGAAGCAGGGATTGTGGGCAATTGGATTTGCACATTATCTTGTAGTATTTGTCACATTATATCAGAGATTGCCCACCACAAGTGAAGCTTTGCCCAAGGAACTTCACCCTGTATACTCCATGTTCATTGCAACTCCTGCTGCAGCAACCATTGCTTTGGGAGCTATTAATGGAGAATTCGATGGCTTGGAAAGGACATGCTATTTCATTGCATTATTTCTCTATTTACCGCTGGTTGTATGTATCAACTTCTTTGGAGGATTCAGATAATTAACCCTTTTGGGTCCATATCTTTCTTATCTAAAGACGGCTATCTTCGCTTGTTGCACCTCTGAAACAGTCGGACCAGGTTTGCGTCGTCTAGCATGTTTGGCAAAAGCTTAAATTATAATTTAAGCATGTCAAACATAAATAAATTTCATATGATCTACAACTTACCACCTATGAAGCACCGACGCGGATACGTGTGTTTGACACATGTCGGACATGTCAACATGCGATTTTTCAAAAAACTACTAACACGATACGTTGTCGACACGTTGATTAAACTCTTTAAAGTTCTTTATTTAAATAGTATAAATTTAAATTTATACTTGTTATTAATTTTTCTTATCGAAGTCTTTTAAATATAAGTATATATTTGTTATTTAATGACTACGGTAGAATATCCGAGAAGTGTCGATATCCAACACGTGTCGACACGCTACCTTAATTGAAGTGTCATACTACTACAGAGCTTACCACTTATTAGCCACACATACCATAGGACTCATAGCTTATAAACACTTAAAAGTAATACCAAACAAGTTATAACTCTGAGCATCGACAGTATATACATGAAGATTATATTTGCAGAGAGAGAGAACTTCATATCAATTTTGATAATTCTTTTTTTCAGGTTTTCTGTGGCATGATGGTCTTACACTTTTCCCATGACAACAGCTTCAATAGCAACTATCAAGTATGCAGAGGAAGTGCCTACTGTAATTAGCAAGGGTCTTGCTTTGGCCCTTTCATTCGTGTCATCAACAATGGTAGCCATAATACTTGTGTCCACCATTCTTCACGCTTTCGTTTGGCATACATTGTTCCCCAATGATCTCACGATAGCAATAACAAAGAGAAGAAAGGGGAAGGAGAAGAAAGTACCTTTAAAAAGGCTTACGACATAAGAAGCTGGACAAAGCAGTCGCCTCTGTCGAGTGTTTCAAGTATGAGAAGGTATAATTCAGCAGATAAGGATAGTGATGGGGAGAAATAAAGATAGAAGACGTGCTATGAAGTTTATAATCAAAGCAGCAACTCATATAATGTATCATTAGAATCCCCCAATATTAAAAGATAATAAAGTTAAACAGTATTCGTTTTTTACAATGATCAGTAATAGGTATGAGAGGAATATTCGATTGAACTACTTTATCTAAAACCTTGACATGGTATCAAAGCAGGTAAAAGTCCTCAGATGAGGTCTCGCCGCCACCTATTTAATTAGTTGTGTACATGTTAGGCTTTGATGGAAAAAATAAATCCCGCCTACATGTTAAAGATAATTTTTAAATGATATACATTTGGCTTTATCTAATATCTGCAGGAATAAACTAAAAACTGCAATTACTTCCTTCGTAATATTATAATGTTTTCCTGTATATATTTTTCCGGCCCATATGTACAATCATTAGAACATCAGTACTTTACCAGTCGCAATATTCGATGCCACTGCTGTCTTTTTTTGCACAACAAACAATCTCACATGTGAGATGCAAGATTTGAATAAGGGTGACAAGAAATGAAAGAAGCACTGAGAAAAAGATGAAGGCCCCCCCACCCTCTTTATCCTCCTACGTGTTCTGTTGAATCATGTTAACATATTCAAGGAACCTACCTGCCTTGGGGTCTTGTGATTGTGGATGGACCATTCACAACTGGTGAAAAGAGCGAGCAGAAAGTGATATTTAAGAAAATTCAGTTCCGTTTTCTTTTGCAGAATTACTTGAAAGTCTGGGGATCTTACAGGGAAAAAGTAAAGGGTCAAAGAGTTTCAAAGGGTTAAACTGAACTCGAATGAATGGTCGAAAATAATAACATAGCATATTACATCTCAAAGTGGAATTATTTAAACTGATTTTGAAGCCAATTTTCGGTTTCTTTTCGTGTAAACTAGCCAGTCCGGTTCAATTCTCAAAATATTAGTTACTATAGAGAATTCATTACTAGGAAAATCTATCATTGTAACATCTTTCTCCTGCCTGTAGGATCCCTGTTTTTAATTCTCTGATGCATAAGCAAGTATCAAGGATCGAAACAAGAACACAATCTGAAAGAATTCTTTTCTTTCTGAATGTAGGTTAGAGTAAATATTTCTTGAAGTTGCAAAAAATGGAATAATTTTATTGCAATCATAAGAACAAATTGATTATTCTAATCCGGAATAAATATGAAAGAATATTATGTTACTTTGTACCAAAAAACTAAAATATTGCAATCAATAATTATAACCATTTCTTATGGATTCAAGAATCTGAACAACCTCAGCCATGCTTGGTCTTCTTGAAGGAACTTCAGAAGTACATATCAACCCCAACTTCATGACCTGAATAAGCTCATTTTCGGAAAATCCTCTCAACCTTCTGTCAAAACAATTCAAAGCAGAACCCCTCTCGACCAAACTTCTAACGTATTCACACAAAATCACAACCTCATTTGTTGAGGGACTTTCCACCGGCTTCCTCCCTGTAACCAACTCCAGCAGAATAACTCCAAGACTATAAACGTCACATTTTTCGCTGATCCTTGAACTTTGTGCCAACTCAGGTGCAATATATCCAACTGCACTGTGGATGTTTGTCAAACCATAATTGTCTAGCAAGGGAAGCAACTTCCCCAAACCATAATCTGATAGTTTCGCGTTGTAGTTTTCATCCAGTAGTATATTAGTAGACTTGACATTGAGATGAAGAACCCGAGGCTTGCAGTCATGATGAAGGTACGCTAGTGCTCTGGCAGTCCCTAATGCTATCTGAAACCTTCTTGACCAATTCAGTTCTGAATTACCAACACCAGTGCTGGTCCCAGGATAATTAACTCCATGCAAATTATCATACAGGTTTCCATTCGAGACAAATTCAGATAAAATTAACTGCATACTAGATGACCAATAATAACCTTGAAAAGCAACAAGATTGGGGTGTTGAAGATTCGCCAAATGTCCAATTTCATGCTCAAACTCGTCTTGGTTCCTGATTCTTCCCAGAGTCTCAAGTTTCTTCACAGCAATTGATATTCCACCCTCAAAGGTAGTTTTGTACACTGTTCCAATAGAACCTCCACCAATTAGGCATTCCTTGTCAAGCAACGCTTTGGTGCCAGTTTCCCAGTCCTCATACTTAGAAGGCAAATTTTTGCTGAAGAGGACTAATTTTCCAATGATGACATTAGATTCTGTTGAAGCTAATGGGGTGCTTTCTACAATCATGGTCTCGTCTTCTCTTCTTCTCCCCCGAGCCTTCATATTGATGATGGTTATCACACAAACACCCGTAACAATCAAAGCAGCAGCGACTATAGCAACAATTGCAGAAACTCTCAACTTTGGTTTCTGTTCTGTGCCAGAACAAGAGTTTTCTAATGGAGCACCACAAAGACCTTGATTATGAAAAAAGGCCGAAAATCCAAACTGCTGGATGGTAGGAATAGATGGGATAGCACCAGAAAGGTTGTTGTAAGAAATGTTGAAATGAGTTAAATTTTTCAAATTCCCAATTGTCAAAGGGATGGAACCGGATAGAAAGTTTTCTGACAAATCTAAAGAATGCAGGTTAGATAAATTTCCAATGGTTGTAGGTATGCTTCCATTGAACTGGTTATGATGCAGGTCGAGAATTTTAAGGGGTGTAATGTTCTGGAGGTTCTCCGGAATGCCTCCTGCTAAAGAATTGCCAGAAACGTCTCTGCGTAATACATGTATAGTTTCATCAGTTTAATTGTAAAAAATGTTGACATGAACACAAAAAGCAGGAGATGGTTATTGAACTCACAGCTCAAGAAGAAACTGGCAATTGCTTATCTCTACTGGGATTTCACCACTGAGTTTGAGATTGTGCAAATCCAGGACTTCTAGCCAATCAATACCCCCAAATGCCGAAGGAATTGTTCCGTCTATTGAGTTATTTGCTAATCGAATGAACACAAGACCCTTCAAGTCAGCAATTCCAACTGGTATAGTTCCATCAAGCCTATTAAACCCCAAATCTAGATACTTCAGGCGACTGCATTCTCTGATGCCAGGTGGAATGTTTCCATTGAAATCATTCCCAGAAACATCAAAAACTTCCAGTCTGCTACTGCAAGTTCCAATGTCTGGAATCTCACCCTGGAATTCGTTCCATGAAATATTGAAATATGTAAGATTACCCAACCTGAGGACCCCAAATGGACCAGATTCAGTAAACCTATTGCTAGCGAGATCCAAAAGTTCTAACCTTCCACATTTTGAAACATGTTCTTGAACACTTCCTGACAACATGTTACTCCTCACGGACAAATACACTACAGCAGGAATGTCACAAATTTCTGAAGGCAATTCTCCAGCAAGACTGTTAAAAGACAAATCTATCCCTTGAAGATTCATACAATTACTGATCGAGATAGGAATCGTCCCTGAAATATTGTTATGCGACAAAGAAACGAACTTTGTATGGTAACAATTCTTGAACAGTGCTGAAGGAATCTCCCCAGTATACCCATTTCTTGATAAATCAAGAAACCTTATGTTAGGCAAATCCCCAAGAAATTCCGGGATTGACCCAGATAATGCATTGGAGCTCAAGTTAATCTTCCACAATGTACCAATTTCTCCATACTCCAATGGGATGTTCCCAGTGAATTTATTGCCAAATAAAGTAATAATCCTCAAAGATTTCAACCCAGATAAAGCAGGAGACAAAACCCCACCTAGACTGGTATTCCACAACACGATCTTTGCCACATTTCCATCTGAATTACAAAATACTCCTTTAAAATCTTGGCAAGGGCTTCTACTTGGATCCCAAGAACTCAAACTATCATAAGGGTCGATTGAGATGTTACCTTTAAATTGAAGCAAGATCTCCCTTTCAGTAATTGGAGAGACTACAGATTCCGTATACTCGAACAAACAAAATGCATAAACGAACACAAGGCAATAAAAATTTGTACCTAATAACCTCATTTTTCCAACATAATCTCAGCATTATACTTTCTGGATCCAGTTCTGCAAACCCTTGATCTCTGCTTCAGCAAATACAGTAGTTCTTCTCATTGAATAGGGCTTCTTGCTAATTAGCAGTATTTTGAATGCACAATCTTGCTGAAAACACCAAGAAATTGAAGTACATTTTTGGGCATGGCTAAAAAAATTGTGATATTATGCTAATTTCTTGGAATCTAATTCTGGACAGTTTGTATATGGGTGAGTGTCAGAAAGAACTAAATTTTATATTTCTAGAGTTTCAAGAAAATTGAAGACTGCGAATAGAGAGAGATGCTGATGGGCTGGCTGGCACGTGAGATTGAGTAAGAAAATGAAAAAATTGCCTGGCTAGACGGAAAGAGAAGAGTGGATGCCAAATGCCAGTTTAATAAAAATAAGCTGCTTATTTTATGCTCATAAGTACTTATGACAAAGACACCACATGGGATTAGTGCTTTTCTGGCCTTTTCTTTGTCACAGGCATACACAGTACACAGCTAAATGACATTATAGTAATGACTTGAATTAATAAATGTAATAAGATAACAAACAAGGGAAGAACCGTTCTGTCTGTTTGCTGAGATATCCTCCATTATTATCACTATTGTAGGGTCTTTTTCTGCACAGAAAAGAAGCATTTATACTCTCCAACAACCAAGGTACCACCACCACCTCCACCACCATTTAGTCGAGAGAGAGAGAGAGAGAGAGAGAGAGAGAGAAAGAGAGAGAGTAGAATTGAATGAGTTTCCACCCCTTTTTCATTTGAGAAAATTGTATTTTGGTCCCCACCCTATACACTTTGTCACATCTTTTTCCCCAACGTTTGTTTCATTTCAGCCTGGTCCCAAACAGTCACTTTTAGGTGCATCATTATTTCTCGGCCTTGGTTATTAGTCAAAAGCGACATAAGTACATGTTGTCGAAATGACTGAATACTTCTCATCTCTGTGAGCATTTCATTAACATAACTATACTAATTGTATAGTCCCAAATAGTAAATTGTATAGTAATTATAGTAATACAAAGCTATTCAACGTAACTAACTATACTTGAAAACTAACTATATACAGTAGAAAATCTGTGAGCTAAAGAAGGAAACCTAAGTTGTACAAGATTAACATAAATAACAAAGGAAATGAGGAGATTGCGGAAAATATAAATTTGATTTGACTGAATATACTATTAGCATCCCCTTCAAATTGATGTTGGCTAATCAATTTGTCAACGAGAAACTGATGTCATTGACGAGCCATAGCTTTTGTAAACACATCAACAATCTGAAAATCTGTGTTGATATGAGGAAGAGTGATAACACCTTTGTCATATGCCTCACGAATTGAGTGACAATCCACCTTAATATGCTTGGTTCGCTCATGAAAGATCGGATTTGCAGCGATCTGAATCGTACTAGTGTTATTTGCATGTAGGGAAGTGGGCACACTTTGAGGGAACCCAAGCTCAGCCAACAATCTATGAAGCTAAATAATCTTTGAACAAGTAGAAGACATGGCGCGATATTCAGACTCCGTAGAAGATTTAGACACATGATCTTGCTTCTTACTTTTCCAAGAAATAAGAGTATCGCCAAGGAACATACACCATCCCGTAATTGAGCGACAAGTATCTTGGTAATCAGCCCAATCAACATCATTGTATGCGCTCAATTGTAGAGGGGAGCCAGTAGGAAAGAATATACCACAATTTGATGTAACGCTCAAATAGCAAATGATTTTGCGAACATTAGCCAAATGGAGGTACCGAGGAGTTTGCATATACTGGCTGACTTGCTGAATATCGAAGGAAATATCAAGCTGAGTAATGGTCAAATAGTTCAGACTCCTAACCAATTGTCGGTATAACAATGGGTCATAAAGAAGCTCACCCTCGTCACGTCAATACTTCACATTGACCTCTAAAGGGGTGTCAACGGAAGAAGTAGCTTGAAGTCCAACTAAAATAAGTTGATTTAAAAAAAAAAACCAATTGGGTCAAATTTCACTTCAAGATCCAAGAAATATTTAAGATAGCCACGATCTTTCATGTGAAATGAAGCCCGTAGGTGCTGTTGAAGATGCTGAATAAGATTAGAATTTATCCTAATAATGACGATATCATTGACATAAACTAGAAGAAGAACGATACCACTAGCAGTCTTGCGTAAGAACAAGGAAGAGTCATATTGACTTTGGATAAAGGAAAAATCAAGTAATGTCGAGCGGAACTTATTAAACAAAGCTCGAGGAGCTTGCTTTAAACCATAAAGAGATTGATTCAGCCTGCATACATCATAAGATGGGGTAGAGAATAAACCTGGTGGAGGTGTCATAAAACCTTCCTCCTTGAGATCACCGTGCAAAAAGGCATTTTTAACGTCTATTTAATAGAGGGCCAGCCTTTAGAAGCAGCATGGCAAGAACTATTCTCACAGTAGTCATCTTAGCCACCAGAGCAAAAGTTTCATCATAATCAACTCCATATTCTTGTCGATTGCCAAGAACAACCAACCGAACTTTATATCTTTCTACAGTACCATCTTGACGTAGCTTCACAGAATATACCCATTTACACCCAATGGTTTTAACATCAGATGGACACAGAATTATATCCCAAGTATGATTCTCATGGAGTGCCTAAAGCTCATCTTGCATAGACTTTGCCCAACATTCCTGCTTAATGGCCTCAGAGTAACAAGTAGGAATCCTAATGCCAGACAAAGTTGCATTGAGAGAAAAGTCATACCTATTGGGTGGACAGGAGGGTGGAGTAAATCTCTGAGGTGCTGCAGTGACTATAGGTGTAGGCTCAGGCTCAGTTGAGGGATTAGTGGGAGGCAACATGGGATTGAAAGAAGTACTGATTTTCAAAAAACACTACATTTCGAGAAACACGAAAAAGATTAGCAGAAGCATCATAACACATAAAGCCTTTTTGAGCAAGACTATAAACCAAAAAGGCACATCAAACAGATTGGGTAGCAAGCTTGTAACGTAAAGAGGAGGTAAGTCAATAAAACAAGTACATCCAAATGTATAAAGTTATATATAACTAGGAGGCTTACCATAGAGGCGAGAATACGGAGAATCAAAGTCCAAAATCTTGGAAGGAAGTCAATTAATTAAATAAGCTACAGTAGACAAAGCTTCAACCCAAAATTTAGGAGGAACAATAGATTCAAGTAATAAGGTACGAACAACATCCAACAAATAGCGATTTCTCCGTTCTGCAATTCCATTTTGCTAAGTTGTATGAGGACATGAACGTTGAGAAAGAATACCTTTTTTGATGCAAAAAAGGTATGTAAATCATGGGACATATATTCACCATCGGAATCTGACCTTAGCACTTTAATAGACGTTGAGAATTGAGTTTCAGCATAAACTACAAAAGGTTTTGAAAATAGAAACTATTTCAGATTTGGATCGAAAAAAATACACCCAAGTGTAATGACTATAGTCATCAATGAACGTCACAAAATATTTATAGCGGGCATGAGATAATATATGAGTAATGCCCCAAATATCACTATGGATAATAACAAAACATTATGTAACATGATTGCCAAGATTAGAAGAAGGTAGTGATTTACTTTTCTGAGTTTAGAAGTAGTACAGTCAAAAGACAATGTAAGAGGAAAGCTAATCTTTGTTGCCTAAGAAACCATGTTTTTAATAAATGAGATGAAACAAGATAATTTGGATGGCCTGAACGTTTATGCCTAACCTCGCATTTATTTGCTACTACATTACAAGCAAAAGACATTAGACTATTAAAAGTAAAGTGCAGAGGAAACAATCTTCCAACTTTAGGCCCCTTTACGATCACCATCCTCGACACTTGATCCTAGACCTGACAACCAGCACTAGAAAATTGTAGTTCACAATTGTTATCAACTAATTGACCAACTGAAATTAAACTAATAGAGAGTCCAGGTGACACAAACACATCGAGTTCCAATTGAAACTGTCTGGCATTGTTATCTTAGTTGTAGACGCGCTTCAAATAATCCCACATTTCCTTAGCGATGTAAAAGGACTACATATTATTAACCATATGTGGTTCGATTAATCCCAACATCCAAGAAATTATCCGAGAATCCTTGATCTCCTATTAAGCAAGTCACTTAGCATCAATTTGTGCTTCAGAAGACCCATCAATATGATCCCAAAGTTCCTTGCCTTTAAGAAACATCGTGAACTGAAATTCCCAAGTAGAGTAGTTCCTCCCTGTAAAGCGAACACTAAAGGTTTTTGCAGACATAGTGATAGAGTAAAAATATACTAAAAGCTAAAGAACTTCACCAAGACTAAAAAAAAAAAAACTTAGAACACTGAGAGCTCTTGGACTAATAACTGAAAAAAGGAAGCATGAATGACTAAAATTAGAACATGGGCTTTGATACCATGTCAAAATGACTAAATACTTTTCATCTCTATGAGCATTCCATTAAATAGTAAACCGTATAGTAATTACAGTAATACAAAGCTATTCAAGGTAACTAACTACATACAGTAGAAAATTTGTGAGCTAAAGAAGGAAACCTAAGTTGTACAAAATTAATAGAAATCACAAAGGAAAGAAGTACATTGCAGAAAATATAAATGTAATTTGACTGATTATACTGTTAACACATGTCACGGATTCCAACTCAGCTTGAAGCTAACATTTCTAACCATTAGGGATGATGGGAGAAAATTTATGAAAAATATGATTACTTAGAAAAAGAAATCTACTCATGTCACTTAAGTAAAAGTTGATGTATGGCGAGTGGCCAGACGAGTCCTTTACGCGCTTTTGTCCCTATAGAGGGACAACCTATGGGCTATCCTTATGCACAAAATATGCAATCCTTGGAAGCCATGGGGCGCCTAAGGACCTATTTTAGGCACATCATGGGATGGCTAAAGTATAAGTATAAGGTTAAGACCTTATTAGATGGTGTTGGGCTAGAAGTTATACAATGAGTATTGTTATGCTCCAAGGATGAAAAATAAAAATATTGAAATACCTCTAGTTCAAATGAGTTTATGTTAAGAAAAGCACTCCAATTGCCTCGTTTGCTAACTTATGTGCATTGGCTATGGGTTCTAGCCTTTCCACGAGGGTTCATTGGCTAAATTGTGTTCATAAGGTGAGGTCGCATATTTGAGCAAATGAGGCAAGGTACCGACATTGTGTGATTGAATATGATATGATGGAACTTATAGTAAGTCATGGACTAATGAAAACGCCCTACTTGGATGAGATATTAACGAAGGGCAACATGCAATGAGCTAAAATATTCAAGTGACAAGCATGAGGAATGCTTTGTGGGGGCATAATGACCTTAATGTGTGAGATGAAGCTAACATAGCTTCTTCCCGCCAATTATGCTTCAAATGGACTATGCGTTACGTGCAAGCATTAGGCAAGCCAACTAAGTGCTTGTTGGGTATTATTTTTATGTAACCAAACTGATGTGAACCCGCGTAGCAACGAAGAAACCTGACCCAAGAAAATCTAAACAAACAAAGTTTATGGATTTGATTCGAAAAATAATTAATTAAACAACCAACATAATCAATATGATATGTTGACCTTTTAATTACACGATTTTAAGAAATCTAACCATGAATTAAAGTTCGATCCAATAAATAATTGAATCAAGAATCAAGACAATTACAAGAATATCTCGACCCCGTGATTACAAAATCTATGAACCTCACTTAGATTGTTGAATGCAACAAAGATTATTCATCTTCGATAAGTTCGATAAATTTGTCCATGAAGAACAAAGAAGAAAACAAAACGCCTCTCAATTTAATTTCATAATGTCTTTATTAGTTTACAATGAAAGAAATAACGAATATTTATACTAAAACCTTAAGACACAGTTTAACATGGAAATAATTTTAAAAGATTAGAATGATATAATAAAGTCCTAATTAAAACGAAATTAACTTGAAAAGATTACAAAAGATATGTTATAGATAGAATCCTAATTGAATAAGGAAAATCGCGAAATTTCAAAAATTCTGCCCGGATTATTTCTTTGCGGTTTCTCCTTCCAACGCACTTCAATTCTTGAATAATCAGCACCCCTCTTAGATCACATCAGACCCTCTCTCTTCAAGAAGATTCGACCTCGAATCTTCTTGACATTGGAATTGAATATATATTTTTTTCTTCTGGAACATTCTTCAACTCTCTCTCTTTTTTTTTTCACTCAATGATTTCGCTTAAGTACTTCAAAGAATAAATTCGAACTCAACCAGGAGTTATTCTCTTAGAATTCAAACCAAGTGAGATTTTGTAATTTGGAAGACTCAAGAAGAAAAGAATTAAATTGGACAATCAAATAAAATTTTTGAATTCAAGAAAGTGGTTCTTGAATTTGAATCGGACCCAACAAAAATAGAATTTGACTCAAGATTGGATTGTAGAATGCCGATAATTTTTGAGATATTTAATTTTTTTTAAAATTTTTCAGACCCTTAGATTTCGAAAAAAAATTGATTTTTTTTTACCTGAAATTCAACTACGATACCAGCAAAAGAAATGGAAGTTGATTTGGACGCAAATTGAGCAGAAAAACGACTTTTTTAATTTTTTTGATAGAAAATTACGGATCAAAAGACTCTAAAACGAAAAAAATGAAAAAACGAAAAACAAAAGACTCAAACAAAAAATGAAAAGGATATAGCCTTAATTTGTTGGAGACCAAACTCTGATATCAAATGATGTGAACCCGCGTAGCAACGAAGGTTACGGAACGCACAGATATTGAAACCCGACCCAAGAAAGTCCAAACAAACAAAATTTATAGATTTGATTCGAAAAACAATGAATTAAACAACCAACACAATCAATATGATATGTTGACCTTTAATTACATGATTTTAAGATATCTAACCCGGAATTAAAGTTCGATCCAATTTGTCTATGAAAAACGAAGAAGAAAGCAAAACGCCTCTTAATTTAATTTCATAATGTCTTTCTTAGTTTACAATGAAAGAAATAACACATATTTATAATAAAACTCTAAGACTTAGTTTAACATGGAAATGATTCTAAAAGATTACAATAATATAATAAAGTCATAATTAAAACGAAATTAACTTGAAAATATTACAAAAGATATGTTATAGATAGAATTCTACTGAATAAGGAAACTCGCGAAATTTCAAAAAATTTGCCCCGAATTATTTCTATGATGTTTCTCCTCCCAACGCACTTCAATTCTTGAATAATCGGCACCCCTTTCGATCACATCACAAACATGCTCTAAGTCGAAATCATCTAAGTTTGAGACATTGATGAAGATGTGCATTGCGATTGTGAATAGCCGAGCACCCATGCACGAAGTACAATGCAAGGAAGTGTTTAGGTGTTCATGCCAGTAAGCTTCATTTGTGAAATAGGGCATGTTTAGGCTCATTGAAAGAAGGCGAAAGTAGTACAATGGAGCAAGACCACTACAATATGAGCGAAAATTTATTCTTTTGCAACACTCAGAGAGTCAACAAGTTCATACATTACGAAAATGTCACATGCCTTTAGTTCGTCAACAACTTATAATCTTCTAACATCTTTTCAGAAAGAAATGACTCTCACTTATTGGCAAAATCAAATAAAAATTATTGTTGTCATGGAGGAATAATGCAGCTCTAGACAATTTAGACATATTTGAATCCTAGAAGAGTCCCCTAACAGTTGCAATATGAAGATCAACATGTTAGCCGTTCTAATCGATTTTGAATTATTTCATATAAAATGGTTAAGGATCACGCTACAACAGAAAAATGTTGAGGACAAAATTGCAATAGTGTATAAGTTGGAGACCAACGGTGCATTTTTTACTTTTCTTTTTCTGATTTAAGTTTTCGGTCAGTTCAATCCAGTGTGTATGACAATGACTTG
>CAIGRF010323208.1:7891-19741 GCA_903798235.1 Fraxinus ornus | reverse complement strand
ACTCCTCACTTGGCTTAGTTCATTGATCAAAAGATCTCACAAAATAGTCAAGAATCACCCCCAAAATCGGACTAATTACCAACACCCTTTACCCTAATTTCTGGCCTAAGAATATACCAAGGTTTCCTCAGCCAATGGGCTCACTGGTCGATTTTGGTATAGGGAAGAAGAAGTAGGAAATATGGAACTCAACTCTCTGCCTTCTAACAAAATAAAGGAACGGTACACTAGATGGAAAGAAGAGAGAGTGAGAGAGTGCTTGGCGTACAAGAGAAGCCACGAATTTGAATTCAAAAGTCAATGCCCAAAAAATATCTAATAGGATTAGATCTCAACCATCCATTCAATCCAAGGGCCAAAAATAATTCCAAGGAAGCATAATAAATGAGAACCACTGGAGCCTACAATTACTTAATTAGAATGTTAATGAGGCGAAGTTTAATCAAGGAGAAGCTACCGAAACCAGCACATTTTCTGTAGAGGTACTTACTTCAACTCTTCAGCTTTATATGTAAATGCAGTTTTTTACTGTTTACGATGTTGTGCAAATGAGAAAAGAGTTGTGGTTATGCATGGTATGGATTTTTAATGTGGAAGATAGTATATGCTCGACTCTGGATGTTCTAGTATCTTGCAACTTTACCTATGATGTTGATGCTGATTCCGATCAATATTTTTGAATTGGGTTTCCTTCTTTGGAAGAGAAGGATGTGTTCTATAATGAGTTTAACATGTCATGGTGTGTGTACCATGTTTTGTTATGTTAATTGGCATTTATATGAGATGGTAATTATACATTAATAAACTTAGAACAGATCTAGAAAGATTTCATTGATAAAATTTAATGGATAGTTATTTGGGTAAGATTTGAAAGTTTCTAGCATTGGCAGTGGGATGCCATTTCTCGTGTTCCCAGGTTTATACCATACTTTTGGGATTACTACACGTAAATCTCTACTTTTGTTTGACATGTATACGGTAACACGAGTATTCTTCATGATAGTATGAGGTGATGCCTGTCAATGGATCTTCCTTTTTATTTTGTTACTATTGCCTCTCACTTTTTCACTTTATTGGATGTTATTAATACCAAAAACTTTCTGATATCATGATTCATGTATGATGAGTTCCATATGTAGTCAATTCGGTGTTTATAGGTTCTAATTAGAACATCATAAAAATATAATTATGCATGTGGGGGTAGGTCCTAATATGCTTGTGTTTGAGCCCCATTTTTAAGGAAGAAGTAGTTTTTGAATAGTGATTGATAGGATAATGTGCGGTGAAAAAGTAATGAAATTTTTTAGATTTGTGTGTAATATTATTTTATTTGAAGATTGTGTGGTTGAAAATGAGTACTGTAGAAAAATGAATGGAAAAAATGAGAAAGAATGGGGCTCAAACACAAACTATAGTTTTCAACTATTGAGTGTCTCAAATTGGCAATTGCCTTCTATAGTATCTTGTATGGCTTGACATAGAGGCACGTACAAATCTTGGGGCACAAAACTAGGTTTATTGTTAACAATTAGTACATGGCCATAAATTGATGACTTCCATACTTGTATATGGATAAAGAACACATAATTTTTGTCCAGTGAAAAAAACTTATAGAAACATTTTTAGTTAACTTAGAGAATCTTTTAATGATGATTGATATGTAGTACTGATGTTGATGTCAAGTAAACAACATGCATAAACGAGACAAACAATTTATCTAGGAAAGCTTCTAGAAATCTCTCATAAAGCCTCCTATAAAGAATTTTGTGGTTATAACTGATTTAGATTATATGGATAATAAGTTCGCTAAGGGGTAATGGAAGGTTTCCCTATGAAAGGAAGGAATTTATGGAATTTTAGGCTGTTGTGGATGCTGAAAGACAGTTTCGGGAACAGTAAAGTAATTTTCTATTGGTCAACCTGGAACTGCTGATAAGAAAAAGCTCAATCTCGTTGATCTTGGTTTGGATATGATATTACTTTTGTTTTTTACTCTTGTAAGAAATTGAGCTTCCAATAAACCGATTCTCGAGCTCAGATTAAACCACTAAGCCGACACCACCAAGCAACAACCGAAAACCTCAACCTCTAGCCTCCAAAACCCGGTTGCTCACTGTTTAGCCCACCAAGGACAAGGCGTGAAATGTATGGCAGCCTCAAGAGAAATGCCACAAAGGCTAGAGAAGGAGGATAAACCAAGGTTAGCACAAAGCAAGACCCAAAGGCACAAAGCAATTCTCCACTCACATAAACTCACGGCTCCAACACTTTCACACACTCACAATAGTAATAGGCAACCACTTAAATAGGTTAAGTAAAGAAATGGGCTTTTAGGTCAACAACAAAGGAGCCCAATAGGAGAGGGAATAAGTAGGCTAACAATCAATCGAGCCGTCCAAAGGATTGGGTTGGGCCATGAGCAGCACCAATAAATTGGGCTACTTCAAATGGCCCAATAAGAGGTTGGAGGAATGGTTCGTTCGATTGTGGTGTCGACTTTTCACTTCACTCATCAGCCGAGGCCTATGAAGTATAATCCATCAAAAAACGGTTTAACATCATCGCTCGGATTTATTGGGTATCAAAAAACCCAACAACTCTCTTATTTGTATCACTACAATCCTAACTAAGACTGGTGACCACCAGGCATGTTGAAATAGTGTCGTGAAATTCCAGTTCTTTGCCCATATTTTTATGTGTCTCTGTAGCTCATATCTTCTATTTCTCTTGTTTGTTTCTTTGTTTTCTATTTCTTTTTGGTTAATGGTGTTCACTACTATTATAATGTATTGGTGAAATTAATTTTGTTCACTGTTTGAACCTGACTAGACATGCACCAAAAATCTATCTACAAGGGCACACCAAAGTATGCAACTGTGCATGTATATTTGGGTCGTATTGAGAATAGGAAGGATGATCTCGAGTCACTGACAGACACATCGATATTTCTCATTAAGAAAGGGTTATAGTAGCAAGGTTATCAGGTGATTTGATACCATTACTTGTATAACATGTTGTCAGGAATTTGTCTAAACTCATTTGGTTTTGGATGATGATAGGGTGACAACAAGATTTTTTATGGTTTCTTAAAAGAATTTGTCTACGTCTCTAGAGTTGATGTACTACTTTTGCCCTACTCGATTCAAATGATTTCTTGTGGATTATAAATATGAACTTTGACAAAGGACTAAATTATTCTAAGTTGATATCATTATTTGAGAGTCTTATCGAACCATGCACATCATTAAGACTAATAATAATCGATGAAGCTCTAAAGATTATATACACAATATACTCATTGCTATATTTATTTTATTGGTGTATGTGACAATAATTTGCAGAATGATTTTCTCATTTGTCTTCCCTTCTTTATATAAAGTTACAAGATATTCTGGATACAAATTATACATGGAAACTACCTACTATTTACAAGGAATAGCCATAAGTAAATAATATTCTAATAATATCCTAATACCCCCCTCAAATTGATGTTGGTGAGTCCACAAGTATCAATTTACTGACTAGATAATTATGACGGTAGCGAGTTAGGGATTTGGTGAAAATATCTACAGCTTGGTGCGTAGTGGAAACATGGGAAAGAGCAATGACATTGGAGTCATAAGCATCCCTAATATAACGACAATCAACTTAAATATGTTTAGTGCGTTCATGGTACACATGATTGGCCGCAATCAGAATGGCACTAGTGTTGTCACCATGAAGAGGCGTAGGCTGTGATTGAGAGAAACTAAGTTATGCAAAAAGGTCACGAAACCACACAACCTCGGAACATGCATCAAACATAGCTAGGTATTCAACCTCAGTGGAGGACTTAGAAACACATTACTGTTTCTTACATTTCCATTAGATGAGAGCATCATCCAGAAAGGCACACCACCCAATAGTAGATCGACGAGAATCTGGACAACCCGTCCAGTCAGCATCACTATAAGCTGTGAGCTCAAGAGACGACCCCCGAGAGAAGAAAAGTCCATGATGATGAATCGCAATAAGATAGCAAATAATGCGATGAACAGCTACCAAATGAAGACGATAAGGGGCGTTCATAAACTTGCTGACAGTATGAATGGCAAAGGAAATATCCGGATGTGTGATGGTGAGATATATGAGACTACCCATCGAATTTTGATAAATAGCTGGATCAGGAAAAATATCTCCTTCATCTTTTTGATATTTAACATTAAGTTCCAAAGGTATGTCAATTGAGGAGGCTTCACACAGATCAGCAAACTTAATCAAGTCTTGAATGTACTTAAGTTGATTCAAGAAGATAGCATGCGACGTAGCATGAACTGAAAGTTTTAATTATTTAGACCCACGTGTGGAATTATACAATTAAAAGCAATAAGTCACTTTTTAATTGTTTCTAAATGATTAGATCAAACAATTCAATTTATCCTAAGTTTGAATATCACAATCAATAATTAAAGTAGTAAAGAACACCAAAGATGATCACGAAGAAACCCCAGTTGGATAAAAACTTCGGGCAATTTTTCAGTCAATAATCCACTATAAATCGAAGTAACTTACAGTACGGTCCAGATCCATTTACCTCGTAGAACTTCTGATATCAATTACTGTAGTCTCCCTTGATCCTATTGGAGGTGTGCTCTTTCAAAGCAAATCCAGACTCTTGGTTTATAACTTAGCCCTCCTGGACAGCATGCTCCTAACACTAGATCCCGACTCATGGTATCTCACCTTAGTCTTCCTGAATTTTTGCTTCTGCAATAGCTCCCGATTCCTGGTATCAATTTATTTTCGGTGGATTAAATAGTTTGGTGTTTGATCAAAAGATCTAGTCTGTTTTAATCTGTGGTTTAATATGAAACAATATGGATAAATCAACAAATCAATGTTTACATGAAATTATGGCTCAAATAATATGGTGGTTGATTTTTTGAATCAATGAATGTGTTTTGATCTTCAAAGTAACTATCTCTATGGAAAATATGATTGAACATAATTTTGGACATTCATAGGGTAGGATATATATAGGAAAAGTGTTTGAGATGAAAAGGGATTGAAACACCAAGTATTTGAAGCAAAACAATATTCTAAACGTCAACCTATCGCTCGAGTGCCAAGCCAACGACAGGCGAGCAGAAGCTGAGCAATCTTTAGTATTTTTATCATAACTTTCTCTCCCAATATTTGATTGAGGTTATTCAAAATGTGTTGGAAATTTAACTCAAAGGATTACAATTATTTTAGAAATATCCTTATCCAAATTCTAATATTTTCTATGTGAAAAATGTGTTTTAAATTGCAAGTGTAAATTTGGAGCATAACTTGTACGGCTCTTTGACACTCTTTAGACTTCTTAATACATTCCAATGATCATATGTGATAATCTTGGACTCCTTTAATGACTATACTACCAACCCAACTCTTTTGACTTTAATTAGGATTCTATAACTCCTATTTTGACTTTGATTACAACTCGATAAACTACTAATACAATTCAACTACTAATACAATTCAACTAGGACTTGATTTTGACTAAGAAAATTACCAATTATAATTTGGACTTAACATGAACCTCTAAGATAAGGAATTAAGTAAGTTGACCAAGATCTTTCATATGAAAAACGGAGTGAAGATGTTGCTAAAACTTCTGAATAAGATTGTGGTCAGATCCTTAAATAATAATGTCATCCACATATACCAAAAAAAAAAAAAAAGTTCCCAGCAGGACTCTTGTGAAAAAATAAAGATGCATCATATTGACTCTAAGTAAAGGAGAAATCCAAAAGAGTGACAAAACTTATCAAACCAAGCCCAAGGTGCCTACTTAAGATCATACAAGGAGCGTGTTAGGTTTTTAGCTGATTTTGTAATTGATGAATTCTGTGGACAAAAGGACTTATTATCTCATGTCAATTTGTTATTTTATATTTATACGGTTAGGTTTTAGTTGATTTTGTAATTGACAAATTCTGTGGACAAAATGATTTAATTTGATAGGATGCAAAAGTTCAAGGAGTAATGTGCAATTTGTTCAAAAGTTAGTTGGTAGGTCTAAGGTTTCGAGTTAGAACAAGGAGGTAAACGACGCGATTTTTCACTGGACTGTCGTCAAATGTTGGCTCGAGCTACAAAAGTAGAAACATCGTCGCTAGATCGTCGCCCCTCCTTCGCTCGAGCGACAGACTGTCCCTGGGCCCTTGCTCGAGCGACATTGCTGTTCGAGAAATTTTTATTTCACGATTTCAAGACTTTTTACCTGGCCCATTTGTTTCTTGACCTACCTATAAATATCAGAACTCACCTGTACATTTTTTCTAAGGTTGAATATTGAAAGAAATAGATCAGAGAGTGATTCCACCATATCATATCCTTCAACCTTCATCTGTGTAAGTTACTGTGGTAAGTAAAATATCAATTTCATAATCTAAATACCAAATCATTACTTCCCCTACATCTGGTCAGAGTTCTAAAGATCGAAGGAAGTTGACAGGAGTTCCTGTCTATGAAGAACAGATTGTTCTTCATGATCCACGGGAGATAAACGAATTCACAAGGCTTAGAGTGCTGCAAGGTAGTAGATTCCACAGAGAGTTTTGACAACAGCAGCTAAGGATTGGTTCAGGAGAGCATGAGATCCAGTGGAGCTGTAAGGAGTGCAGTCGAGTGATGAGATAGTACAGGTCGTCTAGTCTGGTAGACTGTAAGTTGTTAAATTCGTTTATAGTAGATTAACAAGCAAAGTACCCGAAGTTTTTTTAAGTTGGGTTTCTCTGTGATCATTCTGGTGTTGATTACTGCTTTCATTATATTGATTGATTATACAACTGCGGTATTCAAACTTAGGACTAAAGTTGACTTAAATGAATAATCATCTAGAAAAGAATTAAAAAGTGACTTGTTGCTATTTAATTCATTAGTAATTTTAAATTCTGCATTATACACCTATTCACCCCCTCTAGGTGTTGTTAGGTTCGAACTGCGTAAATTTCAATTGGTATCAGATACTTAATTCGATTCGTGACCCTTTATCACTATCTAGATGAGTCAGTCATTAATTGTGCCTTCGTTTTTCGACGAAAGCAACTATGCCTACTGGAAAGTTCGTATGAGAGCATTCCTTAACTCTTTAGATAAGCGTGTTTGGGTTAGTGTTCAAAATGGGTGGTCTCCACCTTTAACAACTGTTGCTGGTGTTATCACACATACTGACATATCTCTGTAGACTAAGATTAACTTAGATGAATGCAACTAGAACAGTAAAGTATTATATGCTCTATTCATGGCTGTATCTGCTGAAGAGTTTAGATAAGTGTCGATGTGTGAAACTGCTAAAGAAGTTTGAGACATTCTAAAAACCACACACGAGAGTACCAAAACTATTAAGAATCCTAAACCGTAGATGTTGACCACTAAGTTTGAAGAGATTAGAATGAAGGACGATGAATCGTTCGATGAATTCTATGCAAAGCTGAATGATATAGTTAACTCTAGCTTTAACTTAGGTGAAAGGATCCCTGATTCTAAAATCGTTAGAAAAGTTCTTAGATCCCTGCCCTAGAGGTTTAGACCTAAGGTAACTGCGATAGAAGAGAGCAAGGACTTAGATACTGTTAAGATTGAAGAACTCGTAGGATCACTTCAAACTTATGAACTCACAATCTCACAACCTGAAAAGGTTAAATCCATTGTCATGAACACCATTAGAGAAGAAGAGAGTGAGTCAACTGATACTGAGATCCTTGGGGACGTTGAAATTGCTTATTTCGTTAAAAAATTCCAGAAGGTGATGAGGAATGGGAGAAAACCTCTAGAACGAAAAACTGGATTTCTCAAAAAACTCGTGGAAGGTACTCGTGAAGAGAGCGACTTTAGAACTGCTAATAAGAAAACTCAATATGTTAGATGCCATAAGTGTCAAGGCTACGGTCACTATAGGAATGAATGTCCTAACTTGAAAAGCAGTTCTAATATTGGCAGACGTAAGGCTTTAGCTGTGACCTTAAGTGATGATGAATCAGATTTCAGTGCTCATGGTGATACATCTGGTGAAGAAGATAATCAAAAGATCATGTCTTCGCATCTATAGCTACCATAGAATTTGATAAAGAAATAGAGATGATTTGGGTTAAGAAAATTGATGTATCTAGGTCAAATGATCAAGTGATCTGTTCTGTTGCCGCAAAAAATGTCTCTCTGTAGTACCTTGATAGCGCTTATTCTAGACATATGTGTGGAGATAATGCCCTGTTCTCTTTGCTAGATGAGTGGAATGACGGTGTAGTTACTTTTGGAGATGAAGCTACTGCACTGATCCAAGGAAAAAGTACTGTTAAAATTGCTGAACTACCTACCATATCTGATGTGCTCTATATGAAAGGGTTATAGTCTAATTTGTTGAGCATCAGTCAAATTTGTGATGCTGATTTTGAGGTTAGCCTTGTCCAAAAAAGGTGCGCTGTGTAAGAACCTCCGATAATTGTTACTGAGTTTTACCAAATTCCAACTACATTTGTAGTAGTGCCAAGATCAACATTACTGAGTTTTGGCATCAACGGCTAGGTCATATGAACCATAACAGTTTGTCTAAGCTTACCAAGAAGGAAATAGTCAATGGCCTACCTAAGCTAGAAAATACAGATACCACTATTTGTGGTCCGTGTTAATAATGGTCCATGTTAACAAGGTAAACAGATTAGAGTGCCTCACGAACAAACTTTTGAGATATTGACAAGCAAGCCTCTTGAACTACTCCATATGGATTTAATGGGACCATCTAGGACTGAAAGTCTTGGTGGTAAAAGATATATTCTGGTTATGGTTGACGATTTTTCTCGATATACGTGGATTGAATTGTTGAGGGATAAAACCGAAGTATTCAGTCTTATCACCTCATTGTACAAGAGACTTAAAAATGAGAAATGATACTCTATTTCCAGAATTCGTAGTGATCATAGAAAAGAGTTTGAAACTCTAATCTTGAGAACTTCTGTTTGGAGGAAAGAATCCAGCATGAGTTCTTATCACCGATCACTCCACAAAAGAATGAGGTAGTTGAAAGGAAAAATTGTGTGATTCAAGAAATGGCTAGAGCCATGCTTCATGGTAAGGATCTTGCCATGCATTTCTAAGGGGAAGCCATCAACATAGCTTGTCACATTGTTAACAGGGTATATCTGAGACCTAAAACTGATGGGACACCATATGAGAACAGGAAAGGTAAACGGCCTACTGTCAATTACTTTTGTGTGTTTGGGAGCAAGTGCTATATATTAAGAGACAGAGAAAATTTGAGAAAGTTTGATTCTAAAAGTGATGAGGGGATTTTTCTAGGATATTCCAGAAATAGTCGTGCATATCGTGTTTACAACTCTCGTACCCGGGTTGTGATGGAGTCCATCAATGTAGTGGTGGATGATGTATGTAGTGAGGGGGAGACTGAAAGCAACGAGGTAGAGCTAAAACACCTAATCGTTGATCATGTCATGGCAGTTGAACCCAAAGAGACCCCCGTTTGTGATTCCCCACGTGCGTCTAATGGTTTAGGTTTCGGTTGATTTTGTAATTAGAAAATTCTGTGGACAAATGACTGAATTTGATAAGATGTAAAAGTTCAAGGAGTAATGCACAATTTATTCAAAAGAAAGTTAGTAGATTTAGGATTTCGAGTATGGAACAAGGAGGAAAAAGGTTCACTGGACTGCCGCCAGGGTTGGCTCGAGCTATAAAAGCAGAAACATCGTCGCTAGACCGTTGCCCCTCCTTAGCTCCAGTGACAAATTATCATTTGACTGTTGCTGGTCCCTTGCTCGTGCAATAGTGCTGTTCGGGAAATTCATATTTCGCGATTTCAAGACTTTTTACCCAGCTCATTCGTTTCTTTACCTACCTATAAATATCAGAACTCACTTACACGTTTTTCTAAGGTTGAACATTGAAAGATATCATATCATATCCTTCAACCATCATCTGTATGAGTTACTGTGGTGAGAAAAATATCGATTTCATAATGCAAATACCAAACCATTACTTCATCTACATCTGGTCAGAGTTTTGAAGATAGAAGTAAGTTGATAGGAGTTCCTGTATGTGAAGAATGGGTTGTTCATCGTGATCCACGGGAGATAAACGAATTCACAAGGCTTAGAATGTTGTAGGGTAGCAAATTCCACGAAGAACTTTGACAACAGCAGCTAAAGATTGGTGTAGGAGAGTGCGGGATCCACGGAGAGCTGCAAGGAGTGCAGTCGGGTGATCAGATAGTACGGGTCGTCTAGTCTGGTAGACTGTAAGTTGTTAAATTTGTTTATAGTGGATTGACTGGCAAAGTGCCCGAAATTTCTCCTAGTTGGGTTTCTTCGTGATCATTTTGGTGTTGATTACTACTTTCATTATATTGATTGATTATACAACTGCGGTATTCAAATTTAGGACTAAAGTTGACTTGCATGAATAATCATCTAGAAAAGAATAAAAATGTGACATGTTGATGTTTAATTCGTTAGTAATTTTAAATTCTGCATTATACACCTATTCGCCCCCTCTGGTGTTGGTCGAACTACGTAACTTTCAGAGCGTTTTAGCTTACAAACAGATCTAGCTGAGGAAAGTGGCATTCCAGAAGGAAGTTTCATGTCAATGTCTTCCTTGAGGTCTCCATGTAATAACGCGTTCTTTACCTCCATTTGATGAAGAGACCAAGACTGAGAGGCAGCAAGAGATAACAAGAGGCGAACAGTGGTCATTTTAGCCACAGGAGCAAATGTTTCACCATAGTCCATCCATACTCTTGACGGTTACCCAAGGAAACTAATCGAGCTTTATAGTGCTCAATAGAACAATTAGAATGGAATTTGATTGAATATACCCATTTACTCCCAATGGGTATCACATTCGACGGACATGGTACAATATCCCAAGTTTGATGGCGTTAAGAGCCTCACATTCTGTATTCATTGTCTATTGCCAACACTCTTGTTCCATAGCCTGTCTATAACTAATAACTGAAAATAAAATGCCCATGAAGAATAGTTCATGCCAGGAAAAAGAATGCAAACAAACTCATTCTTATGCGTTGACATAATGATCGTGTATGGTCCAACAAAAAATAAACACAATTTAACCAAATAAAATATGCCCAATCCAAATATTTCAGCCCAACCAAAAATTATTAGAAACAATAGCCCAAGTGTAACTACCCAACACTATTCAATTAATAGCCCTACAAATAATTAAGTCCAATAGCCTAAAATATGGAAACTACCTATTATTTACAAGGAAATATCTAATTAGCCATAAGTAAATAATATTCTAATAATTTACTAATAGTATGTCCCATGTCCAAAAACCTTTATACGTTGAACTTGTAATTTAATATACAAGCAGGTTGGCCAAAAGAGTGGAAGGTTGCCGATTAAATTAGGAGAGGACGAACGACCGAAGAAGAAAGTATGACTAGGTAGTTTAGCTACACAGCGGACTTTGTTGTATAATGCTTGCCGTCCTGTGAAAAAGGTAATTGTTCGTACGTGTTTGTTTGGCGTAACATGCTCTTGGTGATGTGTTACATGTGGCATTATTGTTTAGCAGCCTGTGTGGATTTACTTTTATGTTTGATTGTTATTTTGTTATTCCTTTTCGAAGATAGTAGATAACATATGGAAACAACTTCTTGTATCAACTAACTAATTCTAAAGAGGAAAATGTGCCATATTGGCATTTGGATTGTTAAGAAATATAGTATTATTTTATTTTATTGTTTATTAAGGGTAGAATAGTCTTTTAGTTTCCTTTATTTTAGACTATATATAGTCTCTTTATATTTAGGTTTTGTATTCACTTTCATTATGCCTAATTAATAAA
>CAIGRF010323207.1:3840-17618 GCA_903798235.1 Fraxinus ornus | reverse complement strand
CATCGCTGCCTTTTACAATTATTTTCAAAAAAAAAAAAACCAATATTAATTAAAAACCAATATTTCATGTTTACCGCATTTTATAATTTTTTTATACATACGTAATTTTTCATTTAAAATCAATATTTCAACTTAAGTGACATTTTAACTAACTGGTGGAACGCAAAGATAGTTTGAACTCTTGCGAGTGAAGAGAATATAGAAAGACAAATGGGATTGAAGAGAGAGAGAGAGAGAGAGAGAGAGAGAGAGAGATTGTCAACAGGAAAAAATATAAAACATAAATACCATCTTTTAAAAAAATAGTCCATCGTCGGATGTGACGATCTGCAAGATTGTTTCGGAACAAAACCTCACCAATCCATTTTTCAAGAGCTTACCAGTTGTTTGTTTTGATGCTCATCTCTATGGCATGAGAATGCGACATGTCACACACCCTTGTGGGCAAGTGAAGATTGTTCGGTTCCGTGCCTAATATAGCTAGGACATAACAACAATTTAGAATATTTTATTTTGAGATAATTATTCTTTTCATATTAGAATAAGCGATTAAGAGTCCTTGACTACTTTGTGATAATATAAGCTATGTACTTACATAGATAAGTACATATGATATAATTTATATTTGGGTCAATCCCTTTTGCCAGAAAGGGGGGCGCCCGGGGGTCAGGCGCCCGGGTTTGACCCGAGCACCCCCCTTCTGACAGTGAAGCAGAACCCTTTATATTTTGACTGAGAATAATTATTCTAAACCAGTTTATAGAGTTTGACTTTACATTTGAGTCGAAAGGTGAGTCACTTTGCCAATTTGAGTACATAATTTGTCTTCATCGTGGCAATTGTCAGTTTGACAATAATGACACTCAATACATTTAAATGTGTATTAGATTGGATCAAGTACAACGTTGATTAATTTATTAGACAATGATAAATAAATTAATCACACATGATTGTCATATGGACTACCTAAATTAATCGTACGTGATTGTCATCTACTAACAATCAATATAATTGTATGTTGGGAATTGATAGGAATCGAAGTAGTGAGTACGTATTCGCGCTCGACATCTATCACATTATTTGATAGGTAAATGAGACCTTTGAATATTTTCTTCAGAGAATCAATTTGAATTTGAGCTCTGTATTTTTGGACGTTCGAGTCATTAATTTCGTGATCGTATCACAAGAAACTGTTTAAGAAAATTCAAGTCACGAGTGCATAAATATTAGAAGGATAAATTGATCATTTTGTCCTGATCTAATTATTTGATATTCGATAGGGATTATTCGATGCAAAAATATATGGCATGTTTGATTCCCATTAATTTGTTTTATGGTTTATTACAAGATCATTTTTAACTACAAATTCATACAATAAAATAGTCTACACGTTCTCCCAAAAAGTTTATATACTTTTTAACCACACATTATTCTAAAATGCTATTTAAAACTCATTTTCTTTTTCAATTCATGGGAATCAAACAGGCACAAAGATGACGAGTAAAGATGTTGCAGAGAATTAATTTATATTGCTTCTTGATTTTTATACAATTTATGAGTTCGTTTTCTCTCTATTAGTGAAGGAAGAGAACACTAATAATTATACTGGATAATCTCTACTTGCTTGAGCTTGACTAGGTATAATTATTGTACCATAAATTATACCCATGTTTGGTACAGATTAAAATCAGATTTTAATCTAAATCAAAATCAAACAATCAATATTAACTACATCTTTCATGGGTCCTGCAACTTTTCAACCACATATTTCAAAAATTTCTATCAAAATATACTAAAAATTCAATTTTAATCCCCACCAAACAATTATATATATCCGATCAAGTTCCTTTGGTAGCTTTATTAAAAGTTTTGGACTAAATTGCATTAATAATTATAGTACATGGTCTGCATGTGCATAAATGAGAGGTAGAGATCAATTGAATTTAGAGAACAAGACCTAGGCCTATTTTATAAGGCTAGGGATGGCCGGCTAAAGCATTCTAAAATGCTTTGGTCGTTCCACATGTAGAGAAAAAGGGAGATTTTTTTTTTTTTTCTTATTCTTTGTTCCAAAATCTTTTGAATTCTTAGTTTGTTCTTGAGTTTCTTTCACACTAACCGTACTTATATTTTGAAAGAACACATAATAAAATCTAAGGGTTGGAAGCTTGAAGATTGTAGATCAAGATTTAAGATTCAAGTTCAAATTTCAAAGACGGAATTGAAATCAGTTGCTGTCTAGGTAAAGAATCCATTGTTTAAAGTTTAATCATGCTTCTAGCGTAATTTCGCTATTCTTTCGTTTGAATGATTATGTTACAATGTGACAATAGTCAATTAGTAAAAATTTTTGATAAAATAATTTTTTTATAAGAGTTTTACTTGTTTTCAACGCTAATTATTACATACTCTTGCTACTTCATCTAGTATTGAACTATCAGAACCAATGAAAATAGCTTGTAGTTAGGCGCCAAATTAATTTCAGTTTGTTAGATGGATGAGCTGTCATAACTGGATTTCCCGCCTATATTTCATCTCCTTTTTGTCTAGTATTTATATTGTACAAACACTTCATTTCTCAGTTTGAATAAGATTTTTCTTAGCTCTCCAGTTCTCTCTCGATTTGCAATATGGTATTAGAGAACTTTCTTCGCCATTGAGTGCTAATTCTTCATGGCAGATATTTCTATCCAAAATCAACCGAATCAGAATTCATCTCCATCAATGAATCATTCAGCCATTGATGATGTTTCTAGTTTTTATTATCTTCACCATTCAGACAGTCCAGGTTTAGTCCTGGTTTTTCAGCACTTGACCGGTGAAAACTATAGTTCATGGAGTCGAGCCATGACTATAGCACTTTCAGTGAAGAATAAACTCGCGTTTATTGATGGATCTACCATTAAACCTGAAGAAAATGCAGATCTACTCAACTCTTGAATCCGTAATAACAATATTGTTATTTCGTGGATACTTAATTCAGTTTCAAAGGAGATTTTAGCTAGCATCATCTATTCAGAATCTGCTCATGAGATTTGGCTTGACCTTAAGGAAGTTTCCAACAGAGGAATGGTCCTAGAATCTTCCAATTGAGAAGAGATTTAATGAATCATGCGCAAGGTCAATTGTCTGTTAGTGCTTACTTTACTAAGCTGAAAACTATTTGGGAAGAGCTTAGTAATTATTGACCTTCTTGTTCATGTGGAAGGTGCAATTGTGGAGAAAATAAGAAATTGGCTAAACACTGTCATATGGAATATGTGATGTCTTTTTTAATGGGTTTAAATGAGTCATATGCCCAAGTTAGAGGACAGTTATTACTAATCCCATAAATCAACAAAGTGTTTTCACTTATTTCTCAAGAAGAACATCAAAGATCTGTAACAGTGACTGTTGGATCTACTGATTCTTCTATTGATTCTTTGGCCTTTTTTTGCTAGAAATAACATTAAAAGGACCAACTTATGGCAAAACTATAGTAGAAATCAGAGGAAAGAAACGCTCGTTTGTACCTATTCTGGAGGTGCAGGCCATGTTGTTGATAGATGCTACAAACTTCGTGGATTTCCACCAGGATACAAGTCAAGGCAGAAATTAAACTCAGCTAACCAAATAGAATCTAATGGAAGCAGTCAAACAGGTTATAATGCTATTGCTAATCAACTTTCTGATTCCATTTCAGATAAACATATTGGCAATGTTGGAGGCAACACATTGGCAATGTTGGAGGCTTTGTGCAAACATTGAATTATGATCAATATCAACATTTAATGAGTTTGTTGAGCACACATCTTTCAGATGCAAAGAAGGAAGATGGAGGTGCTAACTTTGGCCATGAATCAAGTACATGTCTTTCCATTTCCATTAACCAAATACTCAGTTCTCCTACACGTTGGGCACTAAATTTAGGAGCTACCAGTCATGTTTGTTTCAATCAAACCTCTTTCCAAACATTGAAGATTGTTCAGAATGTTTACATCACATTACCTAATCATATTAGAATTCCAGTGCAATTGGCTGGAACTGTTAAATTAAGCCCTGAATTAATTCTTGAAGACGTGTTATTTGTACCCCAATTCAAGCTCAACCTATTGTCCATCAGTTCTCTGATAAGGGACTCAGACATAAACATCAAATTTTTCATTGATCATTGTGATATTCAGGACACACGCAGCTTGAAGATGATTGGCAGGGCTAGGAGAGTTGGTGTTCTCTACATCATTGGTGAAATGTCTAGTGGAATGGAAAATGAAAGTAATTTTTCCAAAATTGTCTGTAATCCTGCTGTTTTTCTGCATTGAATAATGTGCCTTCACATATTTGGCACAATCGACTTGGTCATTTGTCATTTAAAAGGCTGGAAAATTTGAAAGATCAGCTTCATTTTAAGAATGATACATGTATTGCACCTTGTTATATCTGTCCATTAGCTAAGCAAAGAAGGTTGTCATTTATATCAAACAATCATTTATCTGCCAATGCTTTTGATCTCATCCACTGTGACACTTGGGGTCCATACAACTCTCCAACACGCAATGGTCACAGATATTTCCTCACACTTGTAGATAACTGTACAAGATTCACTTGGGTTTATCTAATGAAGCACAAATCAGATGTTCATGATATTATTCCCAAGTTTTTCAGCCTCATTCAAACACAGTTTAACAAAGTAATTAAAGTCTTCAGATCAGATAATGCTCCTAAATTACACTTCACATAATTCTTCAGTTCAAAAGGGGTACTTCATCAATTTTCTTGCATAGAACATCCTGAGCAAAACTCATTTGTTGAGAGAAAACACCAATATTTGCTTAATGTAGCAAGGGCACTATTTTTCCAGCACAAGTTCCTATATCATTTTGGGGTGATTGTGTTCTAACTGCAACCTTTTTAATCAATAGAACTCCTTCCCCAGATTTGCAAAACGAAACACCATTCACTCTGTTTTACAAGTCCCATGTAGACTATAGCTTCCTAAGGGTATTTGGAAGTTTATGCTTCGCTTCTGCTCTTCCTTCTCATCGTCTAAAATTTCATCCTAGAGCAAGAGCCTGTGTGTTCATTGGCTATCATCCTGGCATTAAAGGTTATAGGTTATATGATATTATTTCCAAAAAAATTCTCATCTCCAGGGGTGTGATGTTTCTTGAACAAGTTTTCCCCTTACATTCTATCTCAAAAGGTGCTGATTTTGTTGACCAATTTCCCCACCCTGTTCTTCCAAATCTTCTTCCAGATACACATTCTCTCATAACGTCAGGTTATCCTGTCATTGACCCCAATTCCAATGGTTCTATGACATCTGATCATGTAGAGAATTCACCTCTTCCAAATTCCCCACTTTCACCTCCTCAAAATCCTCATACAATTACCATTCCTGTTGATATCCCTACTAATCCTACTATCAGACGATCTCTAAGACAAAACAAACCTCCTTCATACTTCAAAGATTTCCACTGTAATCTTTTATCTCACAATGTCACTCATATTGATAAACACTCATTTCCTTATCCTCTAAGTGACTATGTTACTTATGAAAAATTCTCTCCTTCTCACAATCATCTTCTCTTCAATATTTCCTCAAATATTGAACATCAAACTTATCATCAGGCTGTGTAACACTCTCATTGGAAAGATGCTATGGCTACTGAATTGGCTGCCATGGAACAGAATAAAACTTGGTATGTTACCTACGTGCCTAAAGGGAAGCACTCTATAGGTTGCAAGTGGGTATACAAAGTTCCATATAAATCTGATGGGACAATTGATCGATACAAAGCTCGATTAGTGGCTAAGGGGTATACTCAGCAAGAAGAACTTGATTTCTTGGATACTTACTCTCCAGTGGCAAAGTTAGTAACTATAAAGCTTCTATTAGCAGTTGCAGCCATAAATAGTTGGTACATCATTCAGTTGGATGTGAATAACGCCTTTCTCCATGGCGGTCTGCTTGAAGAAATTTACATGGACCTACCATTGGGCTACATTCCTTCCACATCATCTCACAGACAGGGGAAGCATCTAGTTTACAGATTACATAAGTCCATTTATGGACTAAAGCAGGCCTCAAGACAATGGTTCTTGAAATTCTCTCATACCCTTTTACTTCATGGCTTTCACCAGTCTAAATCTGATTACTCATTATTCACTAAGGGATCTAGAACAAGTTTTATTGCCCTGCTTGTTTATGTTGATGATATAGTCATCACTGGCTCAGACTTGAAGGTTATTAATGATTTAAAATCAACTTTACACGACCAATTTAAGCTAAAGGATCTGGGGAAGCTCAAATATTTTCTTGGTTTGGAGATTGCTAGATCTCATCAAGGTATTGTCTTATCTCAGAGGCATTATGCACTTCAATTACTAGAGGATACAGGATTTCTAGCCTACAAACCTGCTACTTTGCCCATGGATCCCAAAGTTTACTTGAGCTCTTTTGAGGGGGAGTTTGTGGAAGATGGTTCTTTATATAAGAGGTTGATTGGAAGGTTACTTTATCTAACGATCTCTAGACCAGACATTACATTTGCGGTGCATAAACTCAATCAATTTGTCTCTTAACCTAGAAAGCTTCATTTCACAGCTGTTCATCATCTATTGCAATACATCAAGGCTACTCCAAGTCAATGACATTTATTTTCTGCTGACTCTTCCTTGCAATTTCGTGCTTTCGCTGATGCAGATTGGGGGTCATGCTTAGACTCCAGAAAATCTGTCATCGGCTTTTGTGTTTTTCTTGGAGATTCTATGGTGTCTTGGAAGGCTAAGAAACAGAATACAGTGTCCAGATCATCTGTTGAGGCTGAGTACCGTGCGTTAGCTTCCACTACTAGTGAATTTATGTGGATACACAAATTACTCCTTGACCTTCATGCAAACTCCAAGGTTCCTGCTTTGATATTTTGTGACAACCAAGCAACTGTTCATATCGCTACCAATCCCATTTTCCGTGAGAGGACCAAACATATAGAGATAGACTGTCACTTTATAAGGGACAAGATCAATGATGGTTTTATAAGCTTTTACCGATTCGAACTAATCATCAGCTAGCTGATATTTTCACAAAACCATTGACAACATCAGCTCTGTCTCCCTTGCTGTCCAAGATAGCTGTTGTCGATCTCCACCATCCACCTTGAGGGGGAGTATCAGAACCAGTGAAAATAGACTGTAATTAGGCGCCAAATTAATTTCAGTTTGTTAGATTGATTAGCTGTCATAACTGTATTTCCCGTCTATATTTCATCTCCTTTTTGTCTAGTATTTATATTGTACAAACACTTCATTTCTCAATTAAGATTTTTCTTAGCTCTCGAGTTCCCTCTCGATTTGCAATATGAACGAAACGCAAATTGTTGATGCTTGGATCCTAAGATCATATTCTTTCATTTTGTACAGAACTAAGTGCTTTAAAAAATTGCTCAAACTTTTCAACTTTTTAACTAGTTAAACTTCAATTTTAACCACAAACTTTTCAACTATTCAAACTTCAAATAACCAATTTTTTTTTTCCTGATATAATATAAAAATGATGCATACCTGAAACATTTCATTTTCGTTTGGCTAATTTATAATTAATTTTATAAATGATTAAACTTTATTTTCAACCACACATTTCACTGAATACTCAATTACTATTAACTTATCAATCACTTAATTTTATTTATTTATCAGTCAAATCATTTATAAATTCTTCCCAACACACCAACTGCAATTTATACATTGAAAAAAATACTGAATAAAATCTAAGGGATGGAAGCTTGAAGATTGAATATCAATATTTAAGATTCAAGTTCAAATTTCAAAAACGAGATTTTAATCAGTTGTTGTCCAGATGAAAAATTCATTATTCAAAGTTTAATCATACTTCGAGCGTAATCTCGCAATTCTTTTGTTTGAATGATTATGTTGATTACGTGATAATAGTAATCTAGTAAAGATCTTGAGTAAAGACTTATGGAAAAATAAACTTTTTGGCTTAGGGTTTTACTTGTTTTTAACACTACTTGTTACATAATCTTATTATCGAGTATTGCACAAAACATAATTTGTTGTTGCTTGGATGTTAAAATCACATTCTTTCATTTGGCACATAATTAAGTGCTTATTTAATGAAATTTTACTAAATTTTATCAACTTTCAACCGGTCAAATTTCAATTTTAACCACACATTTCATAAAATTCATAACTTTTATCAAAATTTTAACTGCACATTTCATCAACTTTATCAAAAGCTGCTAAAATTTTGATAAAAACTTTAGCAAACAACCCCTAAGATGCTAAGATAAAATGTCACTCCTAATCCATAGTTTAGAATACTTTACTACGACCAATGTTTTGAAAACTGGATTGGACTAGATAATTCAATCGGAAAAATTGGGAATCAGACCGAAATCCAACTCGGCTTTACTTATAAACCCTTTAGTTTAAAAAATGTCTAGAAACTCGTCGGACCAGCCGGTTTAGAAAGAACATGTGACTGGCTACCGATTTTCTCCTTTTTATGCTTTTTTTTTTTTATTTAAATTTTTTTAACTTTCACGTTGGGCCCCATACACTAACGGTCCGTTTGATTGCAAAGGTGGAAAACTGGTGGAAAGAAAATGTTTTACATGGAATTGAATTGTCTAAAAATTGTTTTACTAGGAATTGTAATTAATTGTGTTTGATTGGTATAATTTTTCGCCTGAAAAATGTTAAAAGTTTGGTGTCTATTTGTCTTCGCTTTTTATGGAAATTGTCCATTGAAGTGATAATTTTTTCTACCATTAGGTCTAGAATTTGTTCCAATTGCCCAAAAAAAGTTTTGAAATTTTTTTTATCATACCGATTATCATTCGTTTGATTTTGTTTTGCATGAAAATTGTCAATAAAAGTGAAAAAAATTTTANAAAAAAAAAAAAAAAAAAGAGCTGAAAAATATTTTTCTACCAAAACCAAAAGAAAATTATTTCCACCAAATCCAAGAAAAGGGGCGCATGAGGAGAGAGGGAGGAAAACATTTTTCGGGTAAAATTTTGTCTATCAAACATTACATTTTCCATGAAAAATATGGTGTATCAAACGGGGCCTAAGTGAAAGGCCCATGAATGGATAATGAATTGCCTGCTGATTTTATAGATTGACCTCCCTTCAAATTAGAGAAAAGCTTCCAATGTGGGATACATGTTAAATTGTCCATAAAATTATTTTTCAAATGATTGCTGGCTTTCAATTTTAATTTGATTTTCAGCCAACAAAATAATAGAAATTTTTACCTCAATCTTTTTATTTATTTAATTTTTAAATTCAACTTAAAATTCACTTCATTATTAGTATTATAGACATTCTTTTCTATAAGCTCAAACTATTTCAATTTTAACAAAGCAAATTATTTCAATATATTGATTATTAGTTCTCGAAGTGTCGAGACTAATTGTATAATAATAAATTTAATTAAAAAGATTGATTTGTATTTAATTTGAATTAATAGTGTGAAAGTTTAAAACATAAAATACATTGTAGTTATAGTACTTTATTGTATATGTATTTATTTATTGCATTCGATTTTGGACTTAACATTAGTAGAAAATAATGTTTATACAATATTAGTTGCATCGAATATCATTAAAGAATCCAGAAAAACTTGTATTATAATACAAATTTATATATTAAGAGTGCACTTTATTCTAACAAATTCAGAAGAAATTTACTTACTTTTCGAGATATGCACTGTAATGAATATCATATTGAGACAAATCAAATATTATAACGAATCCGAAGTTCATTGACCCAAAAAGTTTTATACTTTGGCATGACCAGTTAAATCGTCACTGGACCGACGATGATATGAAATGATGATTTGAATATATATATATATACTTCAATTTACTATTTGAAGCTTTTTCTTTTTATTGAATTGATCATCACTTAGCTAAAGTTGGGACTAAATCCCTATATTTCTAAAAATTAATTAGGGTGATACGTGGGGCCCGCCACCCTTCACATTGATTATCTAGATATTATTTGTATCTAATAATTTATAGATTTACTAGATGATTGCATGATGTTTGCAACCTGATGTTTGTGAAATTATTGCTCAAATTTTAAATTATGAGTATAATTTTCAAATTACACAATGAAGACGATGTGTCTTATTAATGCTAGTGAGTCTAAATCTCGACTTTTTTAATAAGTGTTAGTTGGGATATCGATAAACAGTTTAATATTATTGCTTGTTAAACGCTACCAGTTAATTTAATATGTATTGCTATCAATTAATTTAATATAGTTGGGATGTTCTTCATCTAATTATTTGATAGTACAATATATGTACATTAATCCACCGCATTGCATTGACATGAAAAAGTAAAGAATGTCGAGAATAAATGTGCAGTACATAAATGTGCAGTTTGAGCCCTTATTCTAAGCAGGTGATATTTTACAATTTGTTGATTGTCAATTTGATTGAATAATTCTCTCAACATTAGGAGAATGCATTAAGAAGCTGAAAAATAATGTACAAATACATCATTATCTAAATTCTCGCAAAAAATAATTCGAACCAGAAATTCAAAAGATAATTCATTTAGATGTATTTACTGACCAACTTTAAATGCCCCACCTCGAATTAATATCCTGGAAGACAATTAGTTGATATGACATTTGATAAAGATATGACATGTCTGAAACGTGATATTCGATTATAATATAAAAAATCTCAAACAAAAATTGAGCAATTAGCAAAGATTATACTATCAAGGATGCATATACACTTGATGGATATTTAGACATAACAAATTATAAAGCCCTAGAAGAGGTTCAAGTACCTGATATTTTGAAAAATGTGATATATTTATATGTTATGTTATCGAAAAATAAAAAGTCGTTGACAACACTTTTGTATGAGATGTGCTACATCATATATGAACAGTGAGAAATTAAAATAAATTCGTCAAAATATATCGATCGAAAAAATAATTGGCCAAATAAATTGACGCAATCATAGCAAATTGAATTTACTAGAGAAACCTGAAATTTCTATATCTACAATCCGAACATCTAAATCTGTATACTTATGCGAAATGAAAATAGAAAAAATAAAGTCGTAATATGAAATATATATGACTCTTTAAATAATGAATTTCGCGAAAAACTCGTGTAAATAGATAAATTATCACGTGGAGGATGTAATCATAAATATCTATCATATTAATTTGACACCGCATGAAATTTGATATCCATATAATAAATTTGATTATAGTCAACTAATCGGCATGGCTATTAACGTTACCTCGAAAGATTTAATATGCTTGAAACATAATTCAAATGATATTATCATGAGGGGGTAGATACGCATTGTACTCTATTTTTCAAGACCAAGGTTTTATCCCACTGAATTTTCTTGGTAATGTTTTTAACGATACAATTTTTGTAATGTATTTAAAAGAATAATGTACTCTTTTTTCTTCATTGGGATTTTTTTCCTAAGATTTTTCCTAACAAGGTTTTAACGAGTCATATTCTTTGTACAATGAATATCCATAACCTAAAAGACATTTACCCTCAAAATAATACTCTGATATGTGTTAAGATTTGAGGTTCCATCTTAAAAGGTCAACCTTATTAAGAGAAGTAATCTTTATAAATTTATCTATGTTTTCATCTTTATTCGATGTTGAATTATATTCCTTAACATGCCTCTAGAAGATGGTGGCTCGTTTGAGCAAACCAATATTGAAATTTGTGCGTTCATTTTTTTTTAGTTTTAATTGGATAGAATTGCTTGTTGGGATTTAATGGGCTATAATACCAATTGTCGTGGAAGCTCGCTCTCTAGTCTTCAAATGGTATTTTTTGGGCTCAGTTTCGAATTACATTTCTCTACAAACAACCAATTCAAATTACTCAAACTCACAATCAATATATTTATCTCAGTTGCTTCTCAATCTCACCCACTAAAGACAATATTAGGGTGATGATTTGTAAGCCACAAAGACACGAGAAAGCTATGAAAGAGGCACAAAGAGAAGACTTAGAACGAAGGAGGAAGGAGGAAGGAGGAAGTCACCAATTTTGGAGCAAAAAGCAAACTGATTTTTCTCTCTATATTGCATGCGTTTTTTTCTCTCCAGCAGGCATCCACATTTTGCTCTTCTTTCTCACACAAATCACATACCAAAACGGCTAGGTCAAGAGCAACATATAAATAGGATAGATTAGGCTTTAGTTGGACCAATAAAATGGTTAAATGTGTCATGATTCTAAGTCATTCAATAGGTAAATATATAGGCCGTGAGTAATATTAATTTCTTAAACTATTTCCAACGGTCCGTATTAATTTCGGGTCGAGCTTTTGGACTCTGTTGTTGGTAACAATCACCCATCGGCTAATGCCTATGAAATTTGATTCAATGCTGACATCATATCCCGGGATTCATTGGGTATCGAAACACAACAAATATCCACATTGATACACAATCAACCTACAAAGCAATCAAAACACAAAATTAATATTTGCATAAATAAGGTAACCAATAAAATTGGGATCACAGATCTAGCCTCGTGTTTCGGACCCGAAACACATACCATACCTACTACATGTACTCACTGGGGCTAATGTCACAAACAAATACCCAAGTAAAAGCAGATAATCATGCGATGAAAATATAACATAGGATAAAATACAGATCTTTTCAAAAGTATGTTCGCACAAAAAATAGATTAATACCAAGTTAATAAACGAACGGTCAAAACACATGTGACAAATGCATAAATGACCCCATGAAAATATCTAACCACACTTATCATATCCCATTTCGGGTTTCTCACACCTCGAGAACACATATCTCCTCTCATCGGCCACTAGCTCAATAGACTGTTCACTCAACTCATGTATAATTGGTTAACCACAATAGATCCTAAGTCCGTTGAATAATCTTCTATTACCACATCACTTATCCCAACCAAAGTGGATAATGGGTATCCACCTAATAGAAGTGTCTTCACAGAAAAATTATTACAACATTTAATTACATCTCTAATAAGGACGTTTTTATACGTTTATTTAGGTTCACAAAAACGAAGAATTGTTGACAAAAGTGCGGAATGTAGCTTAAATCATGTAATTTGTGCTTGCATGACAATAATAAAGATTGTGGTGGCAATTGGACGAAAAATGGAGAAAATGACCAAAATGAAGGAAAACAAAGTCCAGGGACTGAAATGTAAATAGCCAAAAGATAACCCAGAGGAGAAATTGAAGAGGCAAAGATAGTAACATCAAATTGAGCATGTGAATTATGCATTGGAAGGAGGATTTTTTTTTTAAAAAAAAGGGTCAAAAAGCGCATCATGGGAGTTCAAGGACTAAATCACCACAATTGGAAAGTAGTAACACTATGCGGTCGCATAGTGTTACTGTGGATGCGACCGCATTGAAGCCAACAGGAAATTCAAGTGGGGAAAGAAAGAGTTCTATGAGACCGCATTCTATGCGGTCGCATAGATAATAAATTCGGCAAAAATTTGAGTTTCCTAATTCGACTCCAACTTTTATGGAAACATGATTTAGGTCATGTATATAACCCTAAAATGTTCGGGAACGAGGGTTACACCACTTTAGAGAGAAAAAGTCATTAAAAAGCAAGGAAAAAGGCATAACCAAAGGATTTTTCACTCAAAGATTAAAGATTTCAAGATTTATATTCAAGTTTTGGGTGATGTCTTTTTCTAAACAATTTTCTTATTCTTTATTTTTATCCATGCTAAGCTAAACTTTTATTGTACTAGGAGAA